>VDFB02281492.1:949670846-949932978 GCA_007258455.2 Sequoia sempervirens
CTTGGATTGAGCGCGTGCACCATTTGCATAGTGGATATCGAGTTCTTCTTGTGAATGTTCTTGGACAAATAGTTGAGATGTGTTCCACATCACGTTGGATAGTCGAGGCTTGATCCTTCCCCTTTTCTTGGAAAAATAGTTGAGATGTGTTCCACATCGTGTTGGACAGTCGTGGCTTGATCCGCCTCCCTTTTCTTCTTGGTCTTTGATAGTGTATGATTATGTATCTTTTTCATTGTTGCATACATAAGTGTCTTGAATGTCTACTTTAGTGTGAGTTTGACATGGGGTCATACTCTCACTAAAGTGGGGGGAAAAATGTAGTGTAGAAAAAAGTATCCCTTTTTCACACTTAATTTGGGAAAGTGTTGGAATGTGTTTCACACATTCACATTAAGTTTAGGACCCTTCTTAATAAAATGGACTTAATGGTGCCTTATTTTTGGTGTTTTAAAGTGATATTTACACTTTTAGACTAATCTAGGCTTTATTAATTAATTGAGGTTATTGAGCTTAATTGGCCCCTTTAATTCAAATCCAAGCCTAATTAATTGCAAATTTTGAGGGATAAAGCTCGCCATTCATAAATAATATTACACAACACTTAATTTTACAAGGTATGTGTCCTAGGTTAGTGACCGAGGACCCATTCACCACTTGGTGAATGGGTCCTCACTAGGTCCTAGGATCCCCTTTTTACATAACATTTGAAAATCCTTGAAGTGTGTCCTATTTAAGTATGCTAGAACCCATTCACCACATGGCGAATGGGTCCTCACTTAACCATAGGACCCCCCCTCCCCCCTTGGGATATGTTTTTTGTGGTATTTTAATGACTTGAAATCCTAGATTTGATGTCGGCTTGTGTTATTTAAATTTTAGTATTTAATCTTAAGTTATGTATAAATATAAGGTTATTTCACATAGTTTCATCTAAGATTTCAAGTATTCAAGTCCTAATAGAAAATTTATGAGATCAAGAGTTCACAAGAGAATTCAAGAAGGAATTTGAGGGAAGATTATTAAAGTTTATTGCAACAATCAAGATATCAATAATCATGTCAAATTCATGCATGTTGTTGAGCTAATGTGATGATGTAGCATTGGTGATCAAGTTCAAGTGTTCAAAGCCATTATATTATGTTAAGTTCATGATCAAGATCTACACTCATTGAGGCCATTTCATGCTAAGTTTCATATTTGCAATCCAAGGTTCAATTGAGGATTGGTGAGTTGTGACATTATATTGTTCATTCATCATTCTTTTTATGCATTGTTTCATTACAAGGTTTAATTACCAAAATGAGGTTTGACCAAGGAAAACCCCTATTCCCTAACAAAAAAACATTTTTCCTTCTTCTTTAATGTGTGATTGTAGGTTTTAGGTTGAAGATCAAGTGAAGAGAAAAGGTGCAAAAGTTGTCAAAGTTGCAAAGCTGTCGAAGTTGTCATATTTCTTATAAGATCATGAAAATTCTTCTACAAAATTCATTTTCGACTTTCGGGAGCTAAACACTTGGAGTTTGGAGTTGCAGACATTGAAGAATAGAACCTAGAAATTGATTTTCCAAAACCCTAGCAAGGACCCATTCGCCTCTGGGCGAATGAGTCCTCAGTGAGGCCTGAAAAAGCACCTTTTGCAACAGGTACACAACATTTGACCCTCTTAAAACCTGCCTTTTGATTGCTATATTGATTAGGTTTGATTTCTAATTATTATTTATGCATTATACCCCTCATAATTGAATGAAACATGGAAGAATAGTAGGTTCATCATTTTGTTAATTCATTTTGGTAAACCTATTTTTCTATGGTTCAATTCTAAAATGTTCTCTTTGGATGAATGTATAGGGATGCATGTGATTGAATATGGTGGCAATTTCTTGGCTCATGATTGAGCATTATGAAATGTCTTATGTGACTTATGCATTGAAAGTAATGTGGGTATGTGTTATGTTTGAAACGTAAAAATGTGTTCTTTTGGTAATGTTGCTTATGGTGCATTGTGTATTGCATTCTCAGTGAAGTATCATTGTATGTGTGAAGTGATCATATAAGTGCATGAATGGAATGCTACATTGTCATAACAAAAAAATTGGATCAATGAATTATGTCCCCAAATCATGTTGTCCTTGGGGTTCTTGTGAGAACATAGATAGGTATTTGGTATTGTTTTCCTCTTACATGAAATGCATGTTTAATTGTTAAAATATTCTTATTAGTCCAACATTATGCTAATTTGTCTTAGAACATCAATTGTAATGTTCCATATGAAAGACAAAGATATCATGTTGTTTTACCATTTGGTAGTGATGTATGATGTGAGTAATGTGTGTGTCATTGCATGTAATTGTAAAATTCCTTGATAAAGTGGTACTTAGGCAAAGCCCTACCCTTCTATGGATAAAGATTGTGGATGTCACAATGAAACTTGCATTATAATATGGGCATATCTTGATGAAGTGCATTTGGATAGTGTGGTCCCCATTGGTATGGTTGAGTGAAATTGATGAATTATGTTTGCATTGTTTTTTAACATACTCTCTCTAATGCACTTTGGATGTAGTACCCCCAAGGTGTCATGTATCCATCACTCCCTCAAATGTGGCTAACCTTAGTCACTCAATTTATGAAATCTTGATTTTCAAGTTTGATGCTTTATTTTGGTTATTGATGAATTCTCTAATAATTTATTATCAATTAGTATTGAATTTTTTAATTTTCTTATGAGTAGACTAGTCACTAAATTTCCATCTATCTATTTTGTGGCCTTTGGTCACACTTGATTTATTGTTTAAATTGCATGCATTTTATGGTTCTCTGTTAGAATCGATAATTCTCCCTCTTGGGTTGTATTTTATCCTTGTGGAGGCTATTCCAAATATTTGAAATTGTTGATCTTGTTATATTTTTGTTCTCTATCATGTTCATAATGAACTCCTCATAGAATGTACAAGGGAGTATATGGAAAAGAGTGTGCTAAGTCTTGGTGTTTGTGTTAATTAGAATAATAATGCTTCAATTCTTGTTCTTAATGAAATAGAAGTAGATGTTCTATAGTTTTTAAGAATTATTGTGAAATGTTTGTATTCATATGGTTTCTAACTTTGAGTGACTTTGATATTGTACATCTTGATGCCAAGCCAATAAAACATAAATCAAGAAAATGCATCATAAGATATTTCTCCTTGTTAAGGAAGAATTATAAAATATTATATTGGTTGGGTTAATTTAGCCAATTGATTATTCATAATAACATTTAGCATTATTCCTATGAGCGAGAAACCTAATGCTATTTGTGTATGCATAAAATTCCATGAAATTAATAAGGTATGACTAAAAGATTGTTTTGCTTCACCTAATATTGACATGATAGTTAATCTTACTGCAAGACATGAAATAGTACTTGAGGACTAACATAAAAAAATATCACAAATCCTTGGGGTAATTTTTTCTATCAAGTCATATCTTTTGGATTTAAGAATTATGCTCTAGGGAAACATACCAAAAAGCAATGCCAATTATATTTTATGGTATGTTTCATCATATTGTTGAAGACTATGTGGATGATATATTAAACAAGTAAAAAAACTAGACTAGAACATCCTAAAATCTCATGACACATCTTTCAAATATTAAGAGAATACAAGGTCCACCTAAATCATAAGAAGTCTGTGTTTGGTGTAACATCAGGCAAACTATTGGGCTTCATTATTTCTATAATATTTATATAAGTGAGGCAAACTATTCCTACAAAAGTCAAAGAAATCATAAAATTTCCTCTACCACAAAGTACTAAACAACTCTATAGTTTCCATAGGAAGCTCTAATCCACATGAAGATTAATTGCTCAAATTGTTTACAAGTATCAACCATTATCATATATCTTGAAGATAAATGCAAAATTTTATTACAATAAATTGTCTAAACAAGATTTTTGATCATATTAAGTAGTATCTCACTAATCTACTAGTTTGCATAGAACTTGTTAGGACTCAATCCCACATGTCAAAATTTTCTTGAGTCTTAGTTGCTTTGTGTGCTTAGGTTTTTTTAACTCATGATAATTGATGAGATCCAATTATGTTCTATTTTATGCCATGTTTTATTCCATTTCATACATCTTCATACCCATTCTCATATCCCATTTTCCTATCATATTATACCATTTATGCTACATATGATTAAAATACATAAGAGGTATAATATAGATTTGAGATAAAATAATGAAAAGTAATTATTATATTGTTTTTACTAATGAGCATTGGAAAATAAATTATTCAGTGGATTATTTTGGGCTCTTGTTGTTGCTATTGGGTCTATACATTATGCTAAGTTAATACTTAAATGTTTCTACAAAACAACTACTACAAATACAAATTAATGTGATCATCTCACCAACAATGACTTGTGCATGCCTCCATATGCATGCCACCATATCTACCAACTAGATACCTCAACATTTCCTTCCCACGTTATTAGTGGTCTCCTACAACCACGAAGGAATGATGGTGAATCCTCGTGAAGATTGTTGATATCCTCTTGTTTCAACTTTCAACCAAAATAGTATATTTAGTATATTGTTGTAAATCAGTTTAGGTAGCTTAAGAAAGAGGCTGTAGGTCATTTAACTCTTTCTTAAATTTGATAAGTATATTTCAGTCATCAAGCTATAAACTATAAATTGTATTTTGTTATTCTATTTGGTATGCAATAGCTATAAAGCTATCATGCAGGAGGAACATGTATGGAAAAAAATCCGATATCATTTTTTGAATACTATCATCTGAGTTAACTTTAGAAATTTTGTAAGAGTCTTTCTTCAATCGACTGATTGGGAGGTAGGGCGCCCACTCTTCAATAGTCAATTGAATGTACATATTTTATTTATTTTTGCATGTTGTGTGTGTATGTTTTTGCTATTGATTATGTTCTGCAATGTTTTGAATTGGCATTTCAGCTACCATAATTTCTATGTGTTTATATTTGTAAATAATTTAAATTGATTCTTGTGCTTTAGATTTTATGAATTAGATTATTTGTGGCTAACTTTTTATTTTCAAAATTTCCTATAATTTCTATACAGTCCTTATCGCTTGAATAGGAAAGAACAAATCTTGTCGCTAGGAAGTGAGAGTTCATGTTGCTAGAATTATTTTTATTTGCAATAGGTTTATTTCCATAGAGTGCACTTCATACATACTCTTCTCACTAGCTACAACCCTTGTGCAGATTGCCATGATACCTTTCATGAGCTTATGATCCCCAGATTGATACTTAGACCAAGTTGAATCTAGTTTATTCTTTACCCCAATTTTGGCCTATCAATAATAACCAATCTTAGAAAATATAAGTGGGTTTTCCCTTTATAATTTTTTTGACTAAGTCTAATCTATGTTGTCCTCAGTGTGATCATCATGTGCTTACAACTATAAAAGGGTCCGAGTGTTTTTGGGTTAATTTTCTAGGAATTTCTAAGCTTTGTGGGATTTACCTTTCCAAATAGATGTGGAAATTATCTTCCCAATTAGATATTTATCACATTTGGTTCCCCTTTCCTTTTTTGCATGCCTTTCCTTGATTTTTTTCCCTTTTCCCTTTTGCATGATTTTATGCCTAAAAGAACATCTTGCATCTTGTTGTCCATTACTTTTCCACATAAACTTCCACAAGGTTTCTCTTCTTGCATCTTCCATTCATTCCCTTTCTACTTCACCTTGTAAAAATTCACCTTCAATCCACATGAGGGATTTCCTTGCTCAAATAAAGTTTTCCAACTTCCATATCCACTTAATTTTCTTCACATAATTCTTGCATGCACCAATCCCTATTGCATTTCCTCCTTTTATCTTTTAGGTTTTTGACTTCCATCTATAGTTCCAATTTCATCTTCTATTTTCATTAGACCTCACTTCCTTTCTACTTATGGAATCTTAATTCCTAGCTATATATCTCCCATTTAGACCTCTAGTGCTAATGTAAATATCTGCATTACTCAACTTGCTTTACATTTAGTTCAAATTCATTTTCCTTCAAACTCACCAATATACCTTGGAAAGCAATGTGGATGTCAAAAAAGGACTCATCATGCTAGAAAGATACTAAAAATTGACAAGGACATCATTTCATCACTCGACATGATTTGATCAAGTACCATGATAAATATTTTGTGTTGCTAGTATAAATTTAAAAAGAATAAATATTATTAATTGAATCATATTGGATATATTATAATGCTTAGGCTTTTATAAAACCTTGTTCTTCATGCCATCCTCTAGTGAGGTCTACCAAAAAATTCCTAGGCTTCCCCAAACTATTTTGCTCTAGTTCTAGAGGCATCATTTGTAGTAGTATTTATATGTCTAAAAAGAGTTTATCAATAATTGTCGCATAAAATTTGGCTTATTTCCTAGTATTTTTTGTATAATTTTAAATGTAAATAGTGATAGATAGATGTTGGTGAGAAAGGGATGATGGGATTTCACACAGCATCTATTTTTTTTTTATCTTGAGGCTTTCTTGATAAATCTAGGTACCATTATGATAGATCTACATATACTAGTTACCTGTTAATGTAAACGATTGGTTTTTGAGCTATTTGTTTGGGTCTGTTATGCTTTGAGTATAGTCTAGGGCATTAAGATTTGAAATTATAAAATATAAATGAATGTATTAATCTTGCATAGTGTAGGAATGATTTTTTATTCAACATATATTTGTAATGGTACATCTCCATGATAGTTTATAATGATTCAGGGAAGTGTATAGTCACAAATATGCACTTTATTTCACCATATTTTTTGGTGTGAATGTAATAGGGTTAGATGAAGTGTGATTACTTTTAATACATTAAAAATATTTTTTTAATGATATTTATTCTATTGAATATGGGTTGTTGTAGTTATGATATGGATTATTATGTAGGTCCATCACGTTTGATGTAATCTCTAGTTCTCATTTTAATGTAAAATTGGTTTTGTTAATATCGTGCTTGACTATAATTATTCCCTCTTTGTTGTTCACAGCTCTATTGCTCAATGGAGTAGATACTCATCAACATTAGTGAAGGACTAATCAATCTTCCATTTAAATAATCTCCATCCTATTAACTATATGAGTATATTATGAGTAGTTTAGGTTTTGAAAGCTATTAAAAATTTAGAAATAGAAACCAAGGAACTATCTTAAGCGAGTCTTAAAAAAAAAAATCATTAGAGAATTTGAAAAATGCATGTTTGAAACTTGCCACTATGTATGTTATAACAAATAAATAAATTTTAAGGAATTATAATGTGATACCTATAAATACATGTGCAAGGTGTTTAAAATTATATAAAGGTCTTTTGCAATCAATTATACTTGATTTAATGATAGAAATTTGGGTCAGGCATGTAGTTGGGTAGGGTTTTATTTGTTTTATTCATTGTTACATTTTAATTGATATAAAATTCCTATTAAGGAATACCTCTAGGAACACACTTCTAGTTTGAGTCCAAACTTGAAGTGTAAGAGAGATTAACCATTCTCATCATAGACCTTCAACCATATTTAATATATTGTTGAACTTCCTTTTTACCTTCTTGAAGATAACCCCTAGCCCTAAAGGTGAAGAAAAGTTCTAGGATTTTGGACATGTGTGGTTTTGGGACCTAACAGTACCTATACTAAACAAACCCTTGCTGATTTATATTTTAGCTACACAATATGCTTTGGGAGTCCTTCTATCACAACATGATGATCAAGGGTGAGAAAGACTCATTTGTTACTTAAGTAGGACCTTAGTCATATTTGAAAGCAATTGTATATCCATAGAAAAAGCATGTTTATTTATCATATTTACATCACAAAAGTTAAGCCAATACATGTTTAATCATAATGTTAAAATTATTTCCAAAATTGGCCACTAAAATATCTTCTATCAAAAAATATATGATAGGAATAATGGATAAAATGATTCATGTTGCTTAGTGAGTTTGATATCAGGTGTGTAGATCAACATGAAATCAAATGATGAGTAGTAGTAGATCAATTGGTACAAACACTATCAATAGACATCCTCCATTGAATTTCTTGATGAGTCCATCTTAACTCTTGAAAAATCACTTGGATGAAAACTCTATTTCACTAGATATTTCAACATTCATGGCTTGAGAGTAGGCATCTTTTTCCTTACACTGCAATGTGATTTTATATGTAAAGTATTTTGTAGACACCTAAAATGGCTAATGCATTTTCATCTTGTCATTTTATCATTATCCTTATCATTTCTTCTATCTATATTTAATTATTTAATTAAGCCAACATTTTCCTCTTAATAATTAAATATTTTTTAATTATTTAATTATCTTAACTATTTTTAATATTTAAATAACTTTTTAATTATTTAATTAATTATTTTTCTTCCACCATGACAAATGATATTGAAGTGATTTCTTCACTATTGGCTTCAATTTATCATTCTAGAGGTCTATGTAAGATTTTGTGCCCATACATTCAAAAATACAAACTTACTAAAAATAGTAAGTTGCCAAATTTAGCCCTTATTGAAAATAAACAACATTTTTTTTTGGTTGATGCAAGATTGCTCTTATACCCTGGATGCTCCTACATTAGACACTTGGGGTAACTTTGAAAAGTTACCTTGTTACTTCTCAGGAGTTAGAGGGAAACCAAGATAGTTAACCTCTGTCTCAGATAACCATAATGAATCTTCAATTGGTCTTCCTCTCCATTTCACCAAGTACTCTACATATTGCCTATTTCTTGTGGTTTTACCCACATGACTATCCAATTTTTTTTCTATCTCATCCTTCTTTGAAGTATGTGCTAGAATGTTCTGCCATGCCTCTATCAATTCATTCTCCTTATCTCCTTCATGATATTATGTCAAATCAACAATGTTAAACATAGGTGAAACATGAATCTCACTCGACAACTCTACCTCACAAGCATTTCCTGAATCATGCTGAACTTTAGGATCTTGTATGGTCCAAACTTCATCATCTTTAACTTGTACTTACCAACTGGAAACCTCTCCTTTTGTAAATAAATCATGACCTCATCTCATACCTAGGACTCCTTATACCTCCTTTTTTGATCTACCTTAGCCTTATATTGAGAGTTCATCTTATTGAAATATTTCTTCACCTCATCTTGCAAATTCTTCAGGTGCTTAAAAAATATTCATCCTCAACACTAATCTTCTCTCCTTTATCCATCTTTCTTGGTTCACAAGTAGTTCTTAGACTACTCCCATACACAATCTGGAATGGTGATTTACTAGTGCTCTAGTTGACATAATTGTTATAAGAAAAATTTTCCTGTGGTAAAATCAAATCCCATCCCTTGAGTTTTTCTCCTACTAAGCATCTTAGCAGGTTACCAAAACTCCCATTCACCACTTTCGTTTGTCCATCAGTTTGTGGATGGTGTACAGAACTAAACTCAAGGGATGGGATGGGATGAAATAAATGACCAAACCCCTCTCGAAAACATCACAAAGTGTATATCTAGAGATCCCCCCATATCCTTCTCCATTTTCTAATATATAGCAAACCAACTCCATCAAATAGTTGCTAAAGTCGTTACTAAATTGGCGATCTTCTTGTTTCCTTAGTGTCTTCTTGAAAATGACTTAAAAGAAATATTAGTTGAAATAATTATCTGACAAGTGAAAGGACATCGAGCAAGAAAATTGATCTTGTTTTTATCAACAACCGCTAAATGACCAATCTTACAATCTAATAATTAATGTAGCTTCAAGGAGACACCATACGATAGCACATGTATACTGTCTCACTAGAAATGTGATTTAAAGCTGGTTCAAATCAGCCATTAATTTGAATTGAGTTGCCATCTCACCAAATCTAAGGAGAAAGCGCCAATGTCCAACCAACCTTCTATAAATTTAGCTAGTGTCACCACGCTTCACCATCCTAGAGCATCCACTATGGCAAGTGCTCAGAGTGACGGTGTTTCTACAAATGATTTCATTGTTCTAGATGAGATTGAGTGTAGTCCGTTGTTCAGGCATCTGTCTAATCAGCTAAAGGAAATTTTCATGATATAGAGCGAGGTGGAAGAAGTGCTTTGCAGTATTCTAGACAAAGCATTTTTGAGCCAAACACATGTGCAAAACACCACCTTGTTAGAGTGTTTCATGTATATGATCATAATTACCTATGGTAGCTACGATTGGGGTATGAGGGTGTCTGAATGTCTGGTGAGGCCTGAATTTCATCACCGTGTCAATGTAGTTATTGCTGGGCTTAGCCATTATCCTCAAAGTGGTTTGGTGGGTGATGCCATTTGTATCACGTCAACTCTTCTGAATGAGGCTGTGGAGGAAGCAATCACTCTTCTTCGCTTGGGTATCATGAGGAATAACATGGGACTTTTCGTCTAATTTTTGTAGTTGCACGACAACCTGCTATCTCCTGCTCAGATTGAATGCATTCAGGTTGTGGTTGAAGGCATTCGAGTTTTGATGTTTTACCTCTATGTTTGTGATGTAAGAAAGAGTGGTAATGGATTCAAACACACTGATTCCAACTAGTTTCCAAACCACAATCACCTTTTGAAGGGTTATTTCCCTTTACAACCTTGCCTATTCACAATTAGGCCTCTAGACACACTTATCCAACTATATCTTCCTCTAAAACCACTTATCAACTCCCGATGCTCAACATTTTAGGGACCCATCAACTTGTCTTTCAACATATCAAACCCTTTGATAGGGTTGCTTTGGATTGACATAACCCAATCTGCTCTTCAACGTTGCTCTATGGCCTAATTAGGCCTCTTTTCCAAAGGAAGGCTATCAAAAAATTCACTAAAGACCTTAAAAACTTTATGCACACTTTTGAATAGTCTCAAAACCAACAATTCTAACAGTTGTTTCTATTGAACAATCCGATTTCTCACTGTCCCACTCAATAACCAGTGGTTTCATGTCTAGAGAGTCAATTTTCTAGACATTGTGCATGTGCTAGACCACCATTTTACATACCACCCTACCAAAAAAACACAAAAACACCTAACCTAACATCTAATAGGACCATTCCACTAGATTATTGAACTACAATACGGTGGAATGGCCTTCAATCTTTATTTTCTTTCAAAACCCTTAGAAACCCTAGCCAATAAGCAACTTATAAGGTTTTGTTTTATTCTCCCTTATTTCTCAATGAAAACCTATCAAATTACATTCAAATGAAAGCTTAGACAAGTTACTAATAGATTTCAGATGTTTCACATGAAACACAGAGTGTACGATATCGTACAGAACAAAGAAACACAACTAGTATTCTAAAAAAAATAGCAAAAAATAGAGTATTTCTATATTAAATCTCCAAAATATTCAACTTCCAACTTTTCTCTAATGTTTTTCAAGTTTTTTAACATGTTTTTTTAGCCTCCATCAATGGCCACAACAGAATTTCAAAAGGCCTGACTCTTAAACTTCCAACTACCCTTCATTTTGACATAAAAATACACTAATAAACTTTGCATAATGTAATACTAATTGTAATTATTGAGACCACACCCCTAACACTACTTAATAATGTTATTTACAACACAAACTTGGTCACCTCGACCTTATTACAAACATAAAATATCATTATCCAAAACTAGACCCCATTTAAAATGAAAAACAAGCCAAAATTGTGAAGGTGCCCTGCACCATACACCCGGGGAGGAAAGGATTTCATCCTCCTGATGAAATGAGGTCTTCAACAATGACTCCATGCTGAGCAATATCTTCTTTAGACATCCAAGTTGCATCTTCTTCAGGTAATCCATGCCACTTGACCAAGTGTTCTTTATATATCTTCATCCTTGTTCTTTTCACCTCCCTTGAGTCCAAGATAGCTTCAAGCTTCATTGGTTGAGTGGGTGGAAGATCTTTAATCCACTCCCCTTCATCACTTTTAGGTTCTACTTCTTTACCTACCAAAACAGTTCCCTTGAAGGGATATAGGTTAGTCATATTAAAAATTGGTGAGATGGCAACTCCTTGTTGGAGTTCAATCTCATAAGCATTGTTTCCATACTTGTGGACCACCTTGCAGGGTCCTATTTTCTTCATCATCAATTTTGTATACTTTCCCTTAGGTAGTCTCTCCTTTCTCAGATGTGCCCACACTAGATCTCCCACTTTGAACTGGACATCCCTTCTCTTCAAGTCCGCCTTCTCTTTATACTTATTCACATTCTTCTGAAGTGTCTCTTTGACCTGCATATGTATGTCATGCATAGCCACAACAAAATCCTCTCCTTGAGCACTCCTTTTTTTCATTCCACTCAAGTCCCTTAACTCACAAACACCCCTTGGATGCATTCCACAGACAACCTCAAATGGACTTCTACTAATACTCCAATTGATTGAGTCATTATAGGCATACTCTGCCTGCAACAAGATCAAATCCCATCACTGATTGTGTTCCTTAGTTAAACATCTCAGTAGATTTCCCAATGATCTATTAACAACCTCAGTTTTCCCATCAATCTGAGGATGGTAGGAAGAACTGAAGGTTAAGTTAGTTCCCAACTTTCTCCATAATGTTCTCCAAAAATGGCCAATGAATTTTGCATCTCTGTCAGACACTATTGACAATGGCAGTCCATGTATTCTCACTATCTCCTTAAAGAACAAACTTGCAATATGGGAGGCATCATTAGTTGATTTGCATGTAATGAAGTGTGCCATTTTGCTAAAACTATCTACCACCACATACACACTTTCATATCCTCTTGAATTTCTTGGTAGACCCAAGACAAAATCCATACTTATTGCTTCCCATGGCTGCTTGGTATGGGCAAAGGCTGATATAAACTAGCATTGGAGCTTGTTCCTTTTTCTCTTTGGCATATAACACACCCTTCTACATACTTCTTCACATCCAAGTGCATCTTAGGCTAGTGATAAAATCTTCTAATCTGATCTAAAGTTTTGTCACAACCAAAATGTCCTCCTAGGCTCCCACTATGCTTCTCCCTAACCAAATTCTCCCTCATGGAGCACCTAGGTATACATAATTGATCCCCCTTGAAGAGTAGCCCATCTTGCAATACATAATCCTCATACTCCTTATGAAATGATCCTTGGGACTATTCACAAACAAAAAATATATCATGGAAGTCTTCATCAAATTTGTACATACCTCTTAGTGAGTCTACACCCACACTTTGGAGTTGCACCTCTTGCACTAGCACTGCCCTACTACTTAGAGCATCTCCCACTTTGTTGGATTGTCCCTTCTTATGTTTTATGGTAAATGTGTAAGCCTATAGATATTCCATCCATTTCATGTGCATGTGGCTTAATTTCTCTTAACTGTTTAGAAAACTCAATGCATGATTGTCTGTGAACATCACAAATTCCTTAGGTAATAGATAGTGCCTCCATTTTTTAAGTGCTTGCACCATAGCATACATTTCTAAGTCATATGATGAATATTTTTTCTTTTCCTCATTCAATTTTTCACTAAAGAATGCAATGGGTTTCCCCTCTTGAATTAATACTACCCCTATGGCCAAGTTGCTAGCATCACATTCTATTGTAAATACCTTAGAAAAATTAGGAAGTGTAAGAATTGGTTGTTGTACTACCTTTTGCTTGAGGTACTCAAAGCTTTGATCAGCCTCCTTTTTCCACTGAAATCTGCTTCTCTTCTCCCCTTTGATGGTGTCTATCATAGGTGCCACAGTGTGACTCAATCCTCTTATAAACTTCCAGTAGAAGCTTGCTAGACCATGGAAGCTTCTAACTTCCCCAACTATTCTAGGTGTAGGCCAGTTGAGAATGGCCTCAACTTTCTTTGGACTAGTTGAGTTTGCCCCTGAGATCACAAAACCCAAGTACACAAGTTCTTGCTTCATCCATTCACATTTCTTGAGGTTAATCATGAGCTTTTCTTCATGTAGCTTCCCCAAAACTTTGTCCAAGTGGTTCAAATGGTCCTCTCTTGTCTTGCTAAATACCAAAATATCATCTAGATACACCACTACAAACTTGTTAATGAAATCCTTTAGAGCCTCATTCATGAGTCTCATGAATCTGCTAGGAGCATTAGATAGCCCAAAGGGCATCACCAACCATTCATAAAGGCCCTCATTAGTCTTGAAAGTCATCTTCCACTCATCACCCTCTCTGATTCTTATCTGGTGGTAGCCACTTTTTAAGTCTATTTTGGAAAAGTAGTTTTCCCCTGCCAAACTATCCATGAGGTCCTCCATCTAGGGTATAGGAAACCTATACCTAATTGTTATCTTGTTAATAGCTCTTGAATATATACAAAGTATCCATTCACCATCTTTTTTGGGTGCCAAAACAATTGGCACAACACATGGAATGAGGCTCTTTCTTACCAAACCCTTGTCTAGTAGCTCTTCTACCTACCTTTTGATTTCCTCATTTTGTTGAGGTGTCATTTTATATGTTGCTTTATTGGGAAGGCTTGCACCAGGGATTAAATCAATATGATGACTTACATCACAGATTGGAGGCAATGAACTTGGAAATTCCTTCACCACAATGTTCTCATATCTATTAAGCAAGGTTTGAACCTCTTTTGGAACTTCTTCTTCTCTATCATTTTCTGCCACATCAGAAATTGGCTTCCCAACAATGGAAAAACCAACCTTCTCTTCCTCCAAGTATTTTTGAAACACCTTCTCTTTCACAATCATTACACTAGGTTCTTCATGGATTGGATTCTCATATTCTTATAAAGGTTCTAATTTGATCTACACACCATCTTTTTCAATCTGATATTCATTTTTGAATCCATCATGTTGTGCCTTCCGGTCATATTGCCATGGCCTACCAAGGAGTAGGTGGCACACATCCATGGGCACAATGTCACATAGTATCTTATCATTATAAAGCCCTATTGAGAACTCTACATAAACCTGCTCATTGACAAGAACCTGCTGCCCCTTATTTAACCATGAAATTTGGTATGGATAAGAGTGGGGAATCCTTTTCAATTTGAGTTTTCTATCATTTCTAGAGATACTATATTATCTGTGGAGCCAGAGTCAATTATAACCTTACATACCTTCCCTTAGACCTTGTAAGTTGTTCTAAACAAATTTTTCCTTTGAGGTGGCTCCTTTGAAGTTGGCACTTTGATCAAAGTTCTCCTAATCATCAAAGACTCCCCTAATTCTGGTTTGACACAGAGAGTTGAAGGACCTACACATGAGCCCACACTTTCTGCCTCTTCTTCTTCATGAACAAGCTGAGTTCTTCTTTCTCCACTTTGATAGCTTGTGCCCTGCTTATTTGGACAATTCCATGCAGGGTTTCCATACTGATTATAATCGAAACACTTTCCTGAAAAATCATTAGAGCCTCTTGTTGATCCACTAAATCTGCCTCTTCCTTGTGGCCTTCTTCCTCTAAAAGTTCCCCTTGTTTCTCCACTTGACTCTTGAGTAGTGCCTTGTTCATTTGGTGACTTTTGAAAGCCTCTTCCTCCATTGTTACCTCTGGCCCTGAAGCTCTTACCTTTGCCCCTAACTTGATTTTCTAACCTCTTCTTTATCTTCTCCTTAACTTTTGTAGCCATTTGGAAACACTCTTCTATTGACCTAGGAGTGATTAAACTAATTTCTTCTTGAATTGCAGCCCTTAATCCATTTAAGTATCTAGCCACTTTTTCTTTCTCATTCTCCATGTGCCCTGACCTTATGGTCAATTTATGAAATTCTTCTGTGTAAGCAGCCACATCCATCTCCTTTTGTTTCAAGCTTTGCAGCCTTCTATAAATTTTTATTTCATAATCAACAGGTAAGAATTGGATCTTGATCTTCTACACCATTTGGTCCCAAGAAGTAATCTTGGGCTTGAAATTTTTACCCTCTCTTCTTGAATGTAGTTCCACTAGGTTAAAGCTGGTCCCTTCAGTTTTGTCTTAGAAAATTTAACCTTCTTGTCTTTAGGTATCTCCCTATACTCAAAATAATTATCTAGAGCATCAATCCATTCTATGACTTCTTCTGCATCCATCTTGCCCCCATATGTTGGAATTTCTATCTTCACCTCCCGAGCCTCACCTTTTGCAGCCTTAAGCACCTACAAGAACTTCTTCTCTTTAGTCCCTAACTCCTCTTGGGGTTTTCCTTGAGGGTTTTCCTCTTCACCCTCATCTTTAGGGTCACTCACCTCAATAGTGCCCTTACCTCTCTTATCCTTCCTCTCTAGTGCTTCCATTCTTTCTCTCAAGGCTCTGATCTCCTTAGCAACTATTGTGCTACCCATCTTTGGAGGCATTTTGTAGGGTTCTTTGCACCTCTTCTCTTGAAAAACTCTAAATTCTTTTATCAATCAATCTTGAGCCTAAGCTTTGATACCACTTGATGCAAGAAAAAGTGGTAATGGATTAAAACACACTAATTCCAATTGGTTTCCAAACCACAATAACCTTTTGAAGGGTTATTTCCCTTTACAACCTTGCCTATTCATAATTAGGCCTCTAGACACACTTATCCAACTATATCTTCCTCTAAAACTACTTATCAACTCCTAATGCTCAACATTTCAAGGATCCATCAACTTGTATTTCAACATATCAAACCCTCTGATAGGGTTGCTTTGGATTGACATAACCCAATTTGCTCTTCAACGCTGCTCTATGGCGTGATTAGGCCTCTTTTCCATAGGAAGGCTATCAAAAACTTCACTACAAACCTTAAAACCTTTATGCACACTTTTGACCAGTCTCAAAACCAATAATTATAACATTTGTTTCCACTGAACAATCTGATTTCTCACTATCCCACTCAATAACCAGTGGTTTCATGTCTAGAGAGTCAATTTTCCAGACATTATGCATGTGCTAGACCACCATTTTCCATACCACCTTTCCAAACAAATAAAAAAAAAACCTAACCTAACATCTAATAGGCCCATTCCACTAGATTATTCAACTATAGTATGGTGGAAAGGCCTTCAATCTTCATTTTCTTTCAAAACCCTAGCTAATAAGCAACTTATAAGGTTTTGTTCTATTCTCCCTTATTTCTCAATGAAAACCTATCAAATTACATTCAAATGAAAGCTTCAACAAGTTACTAATAGATTTCAGATGTTTCACATGAAACACAGATTATACAGTATCGTACAAAATAGAGAAACACAAGTATTCTCAGAAAAACACCAAAAAATAGAGTATTTCTGTATTAAATTTCCAAAATCTTCAACTGCCAACTTTGCTTGAATGTTTGTCAAGTTTTTTAACTTGTTTTTTAGCCTTCCTCAATGGCCACAACAAAATTTCAAAAGGCCCGACTCTTAAACTTCCAACTACCCTTCATTTTGACACAAAAATACACTAATCAACTTTGCATAATGTAATACTAATTGTAATTATTGAGACCACACCGCTAACACTACTTAATAATGTTATTTACAACACAAAATTGGTCACCTCAACCTTATTACAAACATAAAATGTCATTATCCAAAACTAGACCCCATTTAAAATATAAAAGAAGCCAAAATTGTGAAGGTGCCCTGCACCAGTTTGAACAAGAATGTGTCCCCCCTTTTTTTTATTGATATGAACTTTTGTAGTCGAGTCAAACAATTTTGTAGTGCCAATATAATGTAAATACCTACACACACACATATAATAAAATAGCATTTTAATATCTCTGCACTCTTGTATGCATGGCTTTGTTTACTCTTGTTCATATCATATCTAAAATTTTTGGTTTCTTTCTCTCTATAATGCATTGGTTTTATGAATCAAACTCACTGTCATTCCATTAATTACTGAAAAGCTTCTGGGCAGAAAAATGGGTAGTTCGTGTAACTTAATAAAACACTGCTTGGGTTCCAAACAATTAAAATAATACCGCCCACAAATATAATTTGTGGGGTAAGCTAATAGGTAACTTTTGACATATGACAACTCATCACACAGGTTATTCATATACATATAGCCCCTTTTTAAGAAAAAAATGGGTTAGGATAAAGTCATAAAACACCACCTAGCCAAAGAAATAACAATACAGGCGGTAAAGCGGGTGGTTAGAGAAACTAATGAAAACCCCGCCTGAGTTCGAGACATAACAAAACATCGCCTAAACACAAATTTAAATAAAAAGACTAAGGCACATAAGAAAAGATAGTTGAAAAAGGGAAGGGTCATGTTTATGAGTAACCATGGCTCTAATTGGGGACAAGGATTGTAAAGGACGTAGAGAACCCAACATGTATGATCAGTTATTTCCATTGGGCATGGTGTCAAAACGAGAAGGATACCAAAAGTAGACAACAAACCAAAAATCATCAAACCAAAATTTGGATATTTACAAGGCAGAAAAAACCTGTCAGAGGGAAAAAGAAAATAAAACTCATACGAACCCACAAACCGGTTGAGAGAAGAATGACCCATTCCTAAAAAGGCCCACCTTGGCATAAAGCCTTCGAAGCAAGTTGAAGAATAAGAATACCCCAAGTAAATGTAGAGAACTCCACAGCTACTACCAAATAATCCTCCGAAAATCCATTTCTCATCAAAAATTTCACCCTGTTGCCATTTTTCCAGTACCAGACCATCCTTTATTGACCACTTTCCGTAGTCAAGGCTCATCAATCTAGGTATATCTAATTCTAATACAAAATTCTGAGTTATAAATTCCTCCCCAACATTACATCTCTCAAACATTCCTCCTTTTGAAAAATCATCATCGGGAACAATATCTTTTTTAACTTCATCACACCTTTCCTCTATCAAGTTATTTTCATGAGAGATGATTACCTTTATAATTTGAGACAAAGCAAAAATTGATTCACTCCTAACCTTTGATTGTGCATCAATTTGGAAATTCTCACCTTCCTTCAATAAAGGACTAGCAGTTCCCCCAACATTTCCTTGATTGTGCCATTTTCAACCGTTGATATACAATATTCAACCTCAAACATAGATTGATCAATGATTAAATTTGTAGAGAGAGGGTTATTATATATTTCAAATTCATCAAAAATGAAAAGAGGGTTAGGATTAATTGACCATTTCATCTTTTCCTAGGAAGTACCATATGCGAGACCTTCATTTTCCTCTAGACGAAAGCATGTAGTCTCATCCACCACCTCTTCGAAGGAAAAAACTTCATATTCAGGGAGAAAAAGGGAATTTGACACCAAATCCATTAAATCGGCCTCATAAGAGAAAGACTTATTCTTGAAGTGAAAGGGAGAGATGATCAGTGTTTTCTTTTGCGGTGTATCATCTTCATCATCACTAGATGAACTAAGATCACTTTCAACCTCAAACGAGGTATACAAACTGAAGGCCTGATCATTGCAATGTTGTTCTTGTTCTTCATTAAACTGCTGCATGTTTAAAAAATTGTCAGGTTAATATCTTTAGTGGTCAAGCGAGGAGATTTTACCTCTTCATGATATTTAGTCATGAATTCAAGGGATAGCTTGAAACTGACTTTAGGATTTGCACTATCACCTGGTTTCCACTTTCCCACAGTTATAAAATCATCCTCAACACTTATTGCTTCTAATTGAGCTCTTTCAATTCCTTGAATTTTATCTCTTTTGAGGATCAATTGAATGTCAGGATCCAGAGAGAAATAAATATGTGAAACCGATTCCTCATTGGGCCTTTTGGAACAAGAATTCATTGAAGCAACCAATTGAAACGATATGCAAAATACTTCATTGTTTCAAATTCTTATCCTTCATGATCCTAAAAAGTCTAGGGTGGGTGATGTTGATCGGAATTTTATAACATTGGAGTAACTTTGTTTTAAGAATATTCCATCCCGTAATGCTACCCTTTTCAAGTCCCCTATACCACTTTGTCACCTTCTCAATTAAACTATATAAAGATTCTCACAAAAAAAATTTCTTCTTGAATTCCCAAAACTCTGCTTATTGCAGTCATAGCTAGGATGTGTTCTTCAGGGTCTTGTGCATCTTGACCAAAAAATTTAGGAAATCATTTTTAGGAACCATTGGGTAAGTCATGATATTGTGATAAGGAAAGAGGGACAATGTGATTACACCAAAGATTCAAGGCCATGGATGATCAGAGTCACCAACTCACAAGGGAGTAAAAAAATTGGGAAAGAAAATTATTGAGTTAATTTCTGGGTGGTGGACGAGCCAGAGGTGGATTCCAAGGTTGAGGAAGGGACATACCCCATGGATGATGGAATGAATGATTAGGCTAATGATCAGGATGATGAGGAGGGTTGTCATAGTACACGAATACCAACCTCAGAGGGCATTCAACTATAGGTGTAGGTGGGTGCTAGGCCAACTCTTCCTCTTCTTCCAAGGCAAGATTCACTTGCATATAATCTATTTTGTTCCTCTTGTATCTCTAGGTGAGCGTATTAAATTGTGAAATGATGTCTTCTTTTTCTACTCCTATCCTATCTAAATCTATTTGCAAAACAAGAAACACATCATTACAAGGAAGTACCATCTTGCTGCATGACGCAACAAATGTTGTTAGATGTTTTCAATCAATTCGATGTCCCCAACAGAGTTGCCAAAAATCTGTTAGCGAATGAATTGGCTCATGATAGATATGCTCAAAATAAATGACTCTCAACCCTCTTTAGCACTAGTATCAATCTGCTAATAGCTCTGAAAAGACCACAATTACATTTTTGGATTTTCTCTAAATTTTGGAGGTACAACTCCCTCAAATGATATGCAATTAATATAACTAAACTAAATAATCATGTTTATGCTTTTAACTAGAAAGCAAGAAAGGAAATAAATGCTAGTTCATAAATATGAAACTAACACGAATGCGTAAACAAGAGCCATAAACGATCAACACAAAGATTGAAAAGGTCTATGACTATCTCATTAAAGGAAATAAGATCATATTGTAATAAATGGACACCATAAAGCTTATCTCACAAAGAAGACATAACTCTATTGCATGCGTAACACAAAGATCAGTGTACTAAGCATCTCATTAAATTCACAACTCAAAGATTATGAATTATTACAACATGAAATAAATGACCAAATCTCTCAAAAACATTACAAAGTGTATATCTAGAGATCCCCCCATCTCCTTGTCCATTTTCTAATATATATCAAACAAACTCCACCAAACGATTGCTAAATTTGTTACTAAATTATCAATCTTCTTGTTTCCTTACCATCTTCTTAAAAAGAGCTTAAAAGAAAGATCAATTGAAATGATTATCTGACAAGTGAAAGGAAATTGAGCAAGAAAAATGATCTTGTTTTCATCAACGACCACCGAATGACCAATCTTACAATCTAATAATTAATGTAGCTTCAAGGAGACAACATACACTAGCACATGTATACTATTTTACTGGAAATGTGATTTAAAGTTGGTTCAAATCAGCCATTACTTTGAACTGAGTTTTCATCTCACTAAATCTAAGGAGAAAGCGCCAATGTCCAACCAACCTTTTATAAATTCAGCTAGTGTCACCACACTTCGCCATCCTAGAGCATCCAATATGGAAAGCGCTCAGAGTGATGGTGTTTTTGCAAATGATTTCATTGTTTTGGATGAGATTGAGTGCAATCCATTGTTCAGGCATCTGTCTGATTACCTAAAGGAAGTTTTTGTGATACAAAGCGAGGTGGAAGAAGAAGTGCTTCACAGTATTCTGGGAAAAGTGTTTCTGAGCCAGACACATGTGCACAACACCGCCTTGTTAGAGTGTTTCATGTATATGATTATAAGGACCTCTGGTTGCCATGACTGGGGTATGAGGGCATCTGAATGTTTGGTGAGGCCTAAATTTCATCACCATGTCAATGTAGCTATTATTGGGCTTAGCCATTATCCTCAGGGTAGTTTGGTGGGTAATGCCATATGTATCGCGTCGACTCTTTTGAATGAGGCTATGGAGGAAGCAATCACTCTTCTTCGCTGGAGTATCATGAGGAATAACATGGGACTTTTCACCCAATTTTTGTAGTTGCATGACAACTTGCTATCTCTTGCCCAGATTGAATGTATTCAAGTTGTGGTTGAGGGCATTCTAGTTCTAATGTTTTCCCTCTATGTTTGAATAAGAATGCATCCACCCTTTTTTTCCATCGATATGAACTTTTGTAGTCGATTCGAACAATTTTGTAGTGTCGATGTAATGTAAATACGTACACACATATATATAATAAAATATCATCTTAATATCTTTGTACTCTTGTATGCATGGCTTTGTTTACTCTTGTTCATATCATATATGAAAATGTTGGTTTCTTTCTCTGCATAATGCACTGGTTTTATGAATCAAACTCACTGTCATTCCATTAATTATTGAAAAGCTCAAGAAAATGGGTAGTTCTTGTAACCTAATAAAAAACCACTTGGGTTCCAAATAATTAAAAGAATACTGCCCACAAATATAACTTACGGGGTAAGCTATTGGGTAACTTCTGACATATGAAAAATCATCACATAGGTTATTCACATACATATAGACCCTTTTTAAGGAAATAGTGGGTTAGGATAAAGTCATAAAATACCGCTTAGCCAAAGAAATAACAATATAGGCGGTAAAGCAAGTGGTTAGAGAAACTAATGAAAACCTTGCCTAAGTTCAAGATGTACAACAAAACACCCCCTGAACATGAATTTAAATAAAAAGACTAAGGCACATAAGGCAAGATAGCTGAAAAAGGGAAGGGTCATGTTTATGAGTAACAAGCTCCAATGGCATTACCGCTAGCATCACAATCTACCTAAAATACCTTGTTGAAACCTGGAAGTGCCAACATCGGTTGCTCTGTAACTTTCTTCTTCAACATATAAAAAAAATTTGCTACTTTTGTAGTCCACTTAAACTCTTTTCTATCCCCTCACATTGTTTTAGTTAGAGGTGCACAAATACTACTGAAACCTTTGAAAAAATTTCTATAAAAGCTTGCCAAACCATATAAAGATCTCACCTTCGTAACAATCCTTGGTGTAGGCCATTGAACAATATATTTCACCTTCTCTAGATGCATCTTAAAACCCTCTACTGAGATAACAAATCCCATGTACACCAACTCTCTCTTCACAAAAATGCACTTCTTCAAATTGATCAACTTCTCCTCTCTTAGCTTCACAATTTTGTTTTGATATGCATCAAATTCTCCTCCAATGTCTTGCTAAAAATTAAAATTTCATCCAAATAAACAATGATAGATTTACCCAAAAACTCTTTCAATACTTCATTCATGAGTCGCATGAATGTGCTTGGTGTATTGATTAGCCCAAAAGGCATAACTAACCACTCATACAAGCCCTCTTTTGTCTTGAAGGTTGTCTTCCATTCATCTCCTTCTCTAATTCGAATATGGTGATAGCCACTCATCAAATATATCTTTTTGAAGTACTCAGCTCCACTCAAACAATCCATGATGTCATCCATCCTTGACAAGGGAAAATTATACTAGATGGTGATCTTGTTGATGGCTTTAGAGCCTTTACACATCCACCATTTCCCATCCTTCTTTGGTGCTAGTTTTGTAGCTACTACACACAAACTCAAACTATCTCTGATCAATCCCTTTTGCAACAACTCTTGCACTTGTTTGTTCAACTCTTTGCTCTTTACTAGAGTCATATGATGAGCTACCTTATTCGACAAACTAGCTCCAGGAATCAAGTCCATCTGGTATCTAATCTTCCTTACTAGAGGCAAACCTTTAGGTACATTATCAGAAACAATATCTTGAAACTCACTCAACAAATTTGAAACCTCTACAAGTACCTCATTAGTATCTTCTTTATCAACTCTATGGATCAATGCAAAACACATATGCTCATGTATCATACCTTCTAGGAACTTCCATCAACCAAATAAATCCTTACATTATTTCATACCTTTTCTTTTTCCTCCTTCAGGGGTTTCAACTTATGACAAATTTCATCCTTTGTCAAGGAATAGGTGTTAGAATGTCCATCATGTACTGTTCACCAATCAAATTGCCACAGTCTACCTAAAAACTTGTGACAAACATGCATAGGTATAATATCACACAAAACCTCATCCTGATAGTTACCAATCTTAAACTTAACCAAACATTTCTCATTGACCATTTCTCTATGGTCTTTCTACAACCATGCGATCTAATATGGTTTTTGGATGCCTTCTCTCCGACTGCAACTTAGTAACCATTTCCTCTGAAACAAGATTATCAATGCTACCTCCATCAATGATAACATTAAAAACTTTACCTTCACACTTTCATCGAGTGTGGAACATGTTCTTTCTTTGATTTGGTTCCTTCTCCTCATTCAACAAGGCTCTTTTGACAACAAGGGCCTCTCCCCTTTCTACGTCTTTAGAATGCGAAGACTGAGCATCTTCATCTACATGGGTAACTCAGGCATTACCTTTAGGTCTTCTATTTGTCCTCCATTGATGTTGATGAAACTCATAGACTCTATGTCCTTCTTCTTTGCATTGAAAACAAGTGGTGGTGCTTGTAAAATCCATGGCCATTTCCATAAAGTTTTCCCCTTGTGCCTATGAGTTTCCTCCATTTTGTTTGTTTAGGGTTCAAAAATTGCACGCAGGGCTTAAACCCTTATATCCTAAAACCATAAACCCTTGGCGTGCACTTTTGTTTTAAAATCATGTTGGCATCTTGCGCCGGCTTTGGCTTGACCCTTTAAGTTATGACTTTATGTCATTGTTTCTCGTTTGCCTAGCCCCCTTCTAATATTTTGTCATTTTTCTTAAGTTGTGGGTTTTCCTAACTTTGCAACCTCTGAAATGAGGTTCAGTGGTTTGGATTTTTGGTGACTTAGCGATCTCCCTATTAATGGTGGTTTCTGGTCATCCAAGTTATGACTTATGTCTTGGTGGTTGTGTGTTCGCTGACCCATTTACCTTGTCTTTCCATTTGTCACCCCATTTCAAATGTTTTATCTTTTCCTAAGTTGCGGGACTTTAATATTTTATCGTCCCCTAAGTATTATGTCCTAAGGTGGCCCCTTTTAAGTCATGATTTATATGCATGTGCATATTAAATTTTTACATGTGCAAGTAGGCCATCGATCGACATATTGCTGGTTCTCAAAATTTCACAACCTTCGACTAGAGGTTCTTATGTTTAGACTTTTAGCAACTTACTGATGGAGCGATAAGGAGTAAGGAGAACTTTATCAAAGTGACAGTGTGTGGTCAATGAGAGTCTAGGAGAAGTCTCCTTGATGGAGCAATAAGAAGTATGGAAGTGTTGTTGATGAGACTATATGGCATCGGTGAGACCTTTTTCAATGTCTCTCCAACATGGCGATGTGAAGGCAATGCTGACTACGGGACCCAGTAAGGTTGACATGCATTGATGGTATAGTCAACGAGTGAGGATGATGACATGTGGTAGGAGGTGATTATGCCTAGTGCCAGTTGTGGTGGGCCCTTGATCGAATGACAGATATCAAAGTGAATGCATTGAATGCATCTCAACTGTTCCCCACGCACCTTGCAAGAATAAAATATTGCTTTCCAAAATCTTGCAGGGTTGGCGGGCTTGTGATGCATATCCCTGGTGGGACCTATAGAGGTAGCGAATGTAGTAGTAGATGATGATGTGGGCCAACAGGTGGCACTTCCCGATTTGAGCAATTGAATGACTCACATCATTGTTGTGAGTCATGCAATCATATTTATAGTAATGATCGTGCGACCTTGATTTAAAGTTTTTAAATTCAATGGTTATTTTTTAAAGTTTTCGATAGTGAGCATTTAATGATGGATATTGGCACGATTAGGATTGATCGATGGCCACAATTCAAAATGTGATCTCCTTAATGACTAACTGATCATGTTCTTAGGAAAAGACTTTGCAGTAAAAAGAATATCTACAACCAGCTACCAAGATCGACTTAGGATAGATACAAACTAGATTTTTACTCATCCTAAATAGAATTTATTGTTGAGTAGCACCATTGATGTCCCAATGTGTTGTAGAGAATGAAATCGATGTCAGGGTATGTTCTTCCTGGCCGTGATCACAAATTTCCTGAGAGTACCATGCCTACATTCATGAATGACTATGTTGGAGTGTGCTCGAGGTGTTAGGAGAATTCAGGTCTGGCGGTTGTATCATTTTGGGGGAAATTCTTGATGAAGTGTAGTTTGATTGGGGTGCTTTAGTCCAAAACCCTAGTTTGGTTAGGGTTGGAAATTTCAAATTTGAATCTGAGTTATGCCTGCACTATAAAGGAAAATTTTGTACATTTTTTCAAGGTTCCATCTTCTCTGAATCTTTGTAAGCCTTTTTCTTAGTCTATATAGTGATTTCTGCACTTAGGAAGGAAATGTTGTAATTTTTGATTTGTAATAACAATAGATGAACTAAATTTTCATTGTATTTTGCATTTTATGTTTGTATCAACTCTATCATTCTCTCCACTATTGTACTCACAATCTTTGAATCAATATAATCAAGGGTTGTATTTATTCTCATATCACATTTTTTGACCATGAATGCATGATTTGTTAGTTTTTGTTCAATTAGAAGAGTAATCTCTTTCAATTCATATGTTATGTTGTGATGATGCAATAAGGATCTCAAAGAAGTATGATAGTTTTGTTCTTTTGTTGGTTTCTTGTTGTAAGGAAACAAGTTTATAAGAAGCCAAGGTGGGTCTATTGTAGGATTATTACCTCATTTTTGGACTCGGTGTGGATAATGCACCGATCATTCTATGTTCATAAGCCTAGATTTGAGGTGGATCCAATTTCAATTCAAAATAAACTTTTACTTTCCTATATTTGCTTTTATGTTTTCTTTCCATACTACCACAAGATATTGAAGACAAGGGAGAGTTGTGTAGATGATTTAGCCCAGTGAAGGCCATTGTAGTATGATGATCTTCCTTAATGAATAGGGATACCCACCTTGGTCTTGCAGAGCCTAAAGTGTAGAGGAGAGGCTTTCCAATCAGTCATCTCCTATTCGTTGGCCACTAACCTAGGGAATCTAAGTATAAGGAGTAGCTACCCTTTAGGAGATGCTAGATCATCAGCTGGAAACACCAATAGATTGGCGACTCCATTGGGGATAAGTTGAGAAGATCTAGTCGAAGACCACCTAGCCTTAATAAAGTCATCAAAGTTTCAAAGTTTCTATCAAAGTGCATCAATAGAAAGAAATATTATTCCCATTAAGTTGGGTGGTGACTCTATACTCTGAAGACCAGTTGAAAAGAAGATGTTGCAATCATGCACAACATAAGATCAATCCAAAATCATGACCCCTCAAGGAGAACAGAGAGAGGAGACACAAGAAACAGAGCAGCTTGGAGAGGCAAGAATCAAAATCAGAAGAACAAGGATCCAATTAAGTTTGATCATACCTCTGATAAAGATACTAGTTATATTTTTCATAGTCAGGATAGTTTTGATTCTTCTCAAGAAGCATATGCTCTATTAAATGAAGAAGAGGGACTAACTACCCAACTGATAAGACCTACAAACTCTCAAAGAAAAGAAAGGAAAATAAGAAATACAAATCGGGATGTAGTTGACCCTTCCCAAGAACTTTTAGATCAAAATCCACCCCATGGAGATTCTGTAATACAATAATTTCAGGGTGAGCCTACTGCTAGGAAAAGCCACCCCTTTTCTTTTGAAAACCTAGTTAACCCCCACAATACTACTGAAGTCCCTACTCAAGCCCATACCTCAAATGATGTAGTCCAAACTGAGGAAGAAATCCTAAATGAAACTAGAGATATGTTGTTTGAAATAGAGAGATTGAAACATGAAAAGGCTAGAGAATAAATGATAAAGAGAAGAGTTGAAGTGAGGAAGCAACTTGATGATTTGAGAGCTGCACAAAATGTTGTTAGTGCTTTCATACCAATACCTCAAACTCAAACCAAAACTAGTAGTTAAATAAGTATGCCTCTAAATACTTCCCATGTGAGTACATTGACTAACCTTGACCAAACACTAGTTCACAAAATGTGACTAGTGTTGCCTATATAAGAAGTACTACATCCGAAGGTGCAGGCCCTTCTAACTCCCAGAGTAATCCAAGAATTATTTCTATTCCCATGAGTTCTACTGTTTCAGTGGGCCCATAGATAAACCCCATACAGGGTCACTATTTTCAACCAAATACACATATTGGAAGTGTTTCCCAACCGCCATTTGTGGGAAAAATATAGGGGTTGGAAATTTTATACTAGGCACTCAAGGACAGTTTTAGGGTGGTCCTCAAGTGCGGGGGAGTATTCCACCCTATGTGGGAAACCAATATGTTCACATACCACAACAACCATATATACAAAAAAATGTTCCTTAAGGCCAGGGAGGTTATCAACACTTTGGAGGAGGTAATGTTCCTAGAAGAAGACTCTTGCAGATGGATACATATAGACAACTTGATTTTGGGGGAATCCCTAGATTCCCAAATCAAGTTCCCAATGAAGTAAGGTAGTGCCTTTCTAAGTTCTTTGGAAGTGATGCCATGATAGGTGAGGAACACTTGGGTGTTTTTAGGAAATTATTAGGAGATTCTGATATAGATCATGAAGATGTGATTATGAAGCTATTCATGCAGTCTTTAACTATTGATGCAAGAGATTGGTATAGGAGCCTCCCAAAGGCTAGTGTTGGATCTTGGGAAGAATTCTAGAGGGTTTTCAGAGAGCAGTATGATGACAAAGCAGACCCAAGATTCATGTTGAATGAATTCAATAACATTGCTAAGGGTCAAAATAAAATGGTAGCATAATTTAATATTAGATTCCAAAAGACTATGTCTAGGATCCCAACACATTTAAGACTAAATGAAGATGTTTGTTTGGTCACATATCTCAATGCCTTTGATTCTAAAATGGGTTACCTTCTCAAGGATAAGAACCCCCAGACCTTGAGAGATGCATACAAGGTTGCAATCCACATTGAGAGAAATAGAAGAGATTTAGGTAAAATAGGAAGGAGAGATGTAAAGATTCTCAAGAACCCTAAGGGGCATTTAAATGAAAAGATTCATGATGGGGAAAAAATGGATAAAATGATGATTGCCGTTGAGGAGTTGACCTAAAAGGTAACAAGAAATGATAGAGGTTTATCTCACAATAAACCAACTTATCAAGGTCAAGAAAGAGGGCCTAGGCTTTCAAATCAACCGTATAATACCAATTGGCATAATGGTAGGCCCGTTCAAAACAATCAGAGAAATGTGCAGGACAAAGAGACTCTTGATACCTTGAAAAGAAGTAATGCAAACTTTGTGGATGATACTCCTTGGTGTGATCCTTTTTAGTTGCCACATTATTCTTTGCAGTGTAGGGTTGCTTAGTCCTTGGAGGATATCTGTGAATCATATAATGATTGTGATGATTCACAAAGGGAGGATCATGGTGCCAACATATTTTTTGGAATGGATATGAATACTAATGAGGCAGGATGCTCAGATGATGACACTGCTAAGGTGAATAATTTAGAATAAGGAGAAAATGTGAGGAAACTAAGGCCTTTAGATGATCATGTTGCTAACTGATAATGCTATTGCAAAGGCCAAAAGTTCTTACAATATGAGGAACAGGATAGTCAACAAGGACCAAGGTAATCCAGGAAGCCTCTTCATAAAGGAAGGCTCAGATGGTACTCTAAAAGGAAAGAGTTTTACAAATAACAAGAACATCAAAGGAAAGGAGGTTAAGGATCCTAAAAATCAGGTCGAGGCTTCCTCTGACAAAGACAAATTTGAGAAATAAAAGAATGATCAAGGGAGAAAAGGAGCTACTGTGGTTCAAATTTTTTTTTTTGATTCCAAGCAAACAAAAGAGAAAGATGTAATAAGCTTTGATGTTCCAAAAATAAAATGTTGTTTACATGAATCGATTCAGGTCACAAATCAAAGTAACAGTTCCTTTGCTAGAATTGATGAGGATAGAGGAACACAAGGAAAAGACATTGGCCCTTATTGCTCGTACACCCACTGTTGGTGATAAGGAAGGGATGAATGTCCATGGTGAAAAGGAGGAGGGGGTGAAGCATGTTGAACCTGAAAGAATTCATATTGAGTTGCCTGAAGTATTCATAGGAACCACTTTAAATGCTAACCCCATCCGTATTGACCCATTTTATGTAACCTTGCAAGTGAATGATAAGTTGATCAAAAATTGCATGATAGATTTTGGTGCCTCCACCAATATCATGCCTCTGACAATCATGAAGGAGCCTGGGTTGCATGCCAATAATTCATATGGTAAGTTTTTGCTATGGATTCAAGGGAGGTCCTTGTGGTTGGAGTGGTGAATGAGGTTCCTTTCAAGTTGGCCGATTTTCCTAAGAAGAATTATGCTATGAGTGTAATTGTTGTTGATATTCCTACTTAGTATGGAATGCTCCTGTCACGAGGGTGGGAAACAACAGTCGGGGGAAGCATGAAGTTGGATCTTTATTATACAACCATACCTATGAATGGTAGGGATGTCATGCTACTAAGGGAGAAGAGGTCTCAACATATAGTTGAGGATGTTTTTCCACATGAGGATGTGCTTTTTGTTGACATAGATATGGAAAACTTTAAAGTTGTTGATGCAAAACCAGTGAAGGCCAAAGGTGCACAAGTAATTGAAGAGATAAAGCAAGGGGTCCAGTTAGATGGTCTTTGGGCCATGAATTTTGATTGAGCTTTCTCAAAAGAAGGATCTAGAGTAGGGGTGATTCTCATGTCACTAGGAGGTAAGTCTTACAGATACTCATTTTCACTCAAATTTGAATGTACAAATAATGTTGCTGAGTATGAGGCTTTACTCCTTGGACTTAAAGTTGTTGTCAAGCATGGAATAAAAATGCTCATAGTATTAGGTGATTCTGAATTAGTTGTTTCCCAAATAAGAGAAAAATATGAGTCTAAAACCAAAAGGTTAAAACAATATAGGAATGTTGTTTGGGATTACATTGAAATGTTTGATGCATTTTCTATTGAATGGGTAGAAAGGGAAAAAAATGTGACAACATACTTCCTTGCTAATATTTCCTTGAGACTGAATGATATTACCTACTCTGGTATATCAAAGGTTGAGACTCAAATGAGGCCTTCTATTCCAGATAATATTCGAAGTTGGAAAATATTCAATGATGAAAATGACTTGTTGAAGTTATTGCATTGTGTGGATGAGTATCACAGTTAGGAAATTGATTTCCATAATTTTGTGGAGAAAGTGGATGGAAAGGATACCATTCTTGGTAAGGAGTTTATTTACCTTAAGACCAAAAAAATCCAAAAAGGATTGGTAGCCCTAGAAAGAGTTTTTGATAACTCAAACAAATGAAATATGAAGCAAAATTCTACACAAGATGAAAACCTTGAGGAAATCAATTTGGGACAGATAGTGCACCCAAGAAGGTGTATATTGGTGAGAAGCTCAACCCTAATGTTAGAGCTATGTTTACACTCTGTTGAGGAAATATAAACATGTTTTTGCATGGTCATATGATGACTTAAAGGCTTATAGAGAGGATTTATCCCAACATGAGATTCCTCTAAAGCCTGATGTAAAAACTTTTAGGTAGAAGCAAAGTCCAATAAATTATACATTGGCACATAAGATGTAGTAGGAGCTCATGAAGCTCAGAGATGGTGTAATCATAAATCCTATCAGACATTCCACTTGGGTATCAAATTTGGTACTAGTAAGAAAAAAAATGGAGATATAAGATTATGTGTTGACTTCAGAAATTTAAATGTCTTCACTAAAAGATAACTATCCTTTGCCTAACATGGAGGAAATGTTACATAAGATTACTGGTTGTGAGATTTTATCTATGATGGGTGAGTTTTTTGGCTACAATTAGGTAAAGGTAAAAGAGTTTGAGCAATATAAGACTTCTTTTACTACACCACGGGGAACATACATCTATGTTAGAATGCCTTTTGGCCTAACAAATGTTGGAGCAACATTTCAAAGGGCCATGGATGTTGCTTTTTCAGATTTAAAATATGTTTTCATGGCTATATATTAGGATGACATCACAACATATTCCAAGAAGGAGGAGGAGCATTGCATGCACCTAGAAAAGCTATTCATAAGAGCTTTGGAATATTGTGTTTCATTGAACCCTAAGAAATGCACATTTGGGGTTACAGAAGGAAAACTATTGGGGCATATTTTTTCAAAGGATGGGATAAGGATTGATCCAGAGAGAGTTACAACAATGGATAGAATCCTAATTCATAAGTCAATAAAGGGAATCCAGTCATTCTTCGGCCAAATTAATTTTTTTAGAAGATTTGTTACAAACTTTGCTGAAACTACAAGGTCCATCTCTAAAATGTTGAGAAAGAAAGAAACAGTTGAATGGGGTGATGATCCTGTTAAAGCATTCAATGCCATCAAGGAGGATATCAAAGAGGCACCAGTGCTCAAATCACCTGATTTTACTAAGCCTTTTTAGTTGTTTTCTTTTACATCATTCCACACAATTGATGTTGTCCTATTATAGAAAAATGATGAAGGGTATGAACAACCCATTGATTTCTTTAGAAAATCACTTCAGGTAGCAGAATTGAAGTATGATATCATGGAAAAACATGCCTATTCCTTGGTGAAGGCAGTGAAGAATTTTAGACCCTATTTGGTGGGTGCTAAGATAGTGGCTTATGTACCTAATGTTGCAGTCAAGGATATCTTTACTTAGCAGGAAGTCACATGAAGAAGGTGTAGATGGATCAATAAAATTCAGGAATTCAATATTGATGTTTAGATCACTACACTGGTTAGGACAAGGTTTATCCAAGTTGATGGTTGAATCAAACCTGGAAATCAATCAAATAAATTAACTTAGTGAAGATGTTCACACAAAGGAGTGCATGGTCCAAGAATACATTTGGTATAAAGATGTTTTATATTATCTGAGATATATGTCTTGTCCTAATCATATGACTTATAATTAGAAAAGGACCCTAAAGCTACAAGAAATCAAGTATGTTATGACCAAGGGTTGCTTATACTAGAGAGATAGGGCTGGTGTTATGTTGAGATGTGTTGATGAAAAACATGCATAGAAGATTCTTGAAGAGATGCATGGTGGAGTTTTTGGAGGCCATTACATAACCAAAACAACTTCCCATAATATCTTGAGATTTGGATATTGGTGGCCGTCTCTTTTTTTTGACACATACAAAATAGTGAGGAAGTGTGATGCTTGCTAAAGGTTTTATGGTAAGTTAAGGTTTTTTGGTGCATTGCCCCTTAGAACACAAAATGTTGAGGCTCCTTTTCAGTAATGGGGCATAGATTTTATTGGTGAGTTCAATGAAAAATCTAGTGGTGGTCATAGCTGGATATTGGTTTCTACAGACTATTTCACCAAGTGGGTGGGGGCAATTCCTACGAGGGAAAATAGTAAGGTTGTCAGTAATTTCATCATGGACAATATACTGATCATATTTGGTACCCTGACAAAGTTAATTATGGACAATCCTATGTGTTTCAAATATGAAGAATTCACTAAATTTTGTAGAAGTTATGGAATTTCCATGTCATACTCTTCCCCTTATAACCCACAAGGAAATGGACAAGTTGAGTCCAGTAACAAAAGCCTCATGAAGATCATGAAGAGAGTCATGGAGAATAGGAAAAATGCCTGGGATTCAAAGTTAAAATTAGCTCTATGGGTAGATAGAACCACCATAAAGAAGGCCACAAAAAGATATCCTTATGAACTAGTATATGGATTGGATGCAAGAATACCAATGAATAAATTATTGCCAATCTATAAATTCATCTAGGAATATGGAGAAGATATTGATAATAGCATGAGTAAGGATCAATCAGCTAATAGAATTGGATGAATCAAGAAGAGCAACAAAATATATTAATTTGAAGAGGCAGTTGCAGGTCAAATACCTTTTTGATAAGAAAGCTAAGGAGAGAAAGTTTGTTGCAGAAGATCTTATATTAATTTGGAATGCAAGGAGTCAAGACAAGGGAAAACATGGTAAATTTGAGGCCCTATGGATTGGCCCTTATGTTGTTTGGGGTAATCATGGTGAATATTCCTATTGTTTGCAAAATTTGAATGGTGAAATGTTGGAATTTCCAATGGATGGACAATTCCTCAAACCCTACTTTTCATAAGTAGGACATATCCATCCACATTTGTATCATAGTTTTTTGTCTTGTCATTGTTGTTTTGAGTTTTGGTGGTCTGCTCTCCTAGAAATAACTAAATTCTCGCTATGCTTTGTCAAGCAGATGTCCCCAACTAGAGCCACTGGTGGTGCTTGTAAAATCCATGGCCATTTCCATAAATTTTTCCCCTTGTGCCTCTGAGTTTCCTCCATTTTGTCTGTTTAGGGTTCAAAAATTGCATGTAGGGCTTAAACCCTTATATCCTAAAACCCTAAACCCTTGGTATGCACTTTTGTTTTAAAATCATGTAACTGGAATCTTGCACCGGCTTAGGCTTGACCCTTTAAGTTATGACTTTATGTCATTGTTTCTCGTTTTCTTAGCCACAACCCCTTCTAATATTTTGTCATTTTTCCTAAGTCGCGGGTTTTTCTAACTTTGCAACCTCTGACATGAGGTTTTGTGGTTCAGATTTTTGGTGACTTAGTGATCTCCCTATTATTGATGGTTGCTGGTCATGCAAGTTATTACTTATGTCTTGGCGGTCATGTGTTCACCAGCCTCTTTACCTTGTCTTTCCATTCCCCACCCCGTTTCAAATGTTTGATCTTTTCCTAAGTTGCGGGCCTTTAATATTTTATCATCCCCTAAGTCTTATGTCCTAAGACAACCCCCTTTTAAGTCATGATTTATATGCATGTGCGTATTAAATTTTTACGTGTGCAGGTGGGCCCTTGGTCGGCATATCGTTGGTTCTTAAAATTTCACAACCTTCGACTAGAGGTTCTTATGTTCATACTTTTAGCAACTTATTGATGGAGTGATAAGGAGTAAAGAGAACTTTATCATTGTGACAATGTGTGGTCGGCGAGAGCCTGGGAGAAGTCTCCTCGATGGAGTGATAAGGAGTATGGAAGTGTTGTCAATGAGATTACATGGCATTGGTGAGACCTTTTTTAATGTCTCTTCGATATGGCGATGTGAAGGAAATTTTGACTATGAGACCCAGTAAGGTTGACATGCATTGATGGTACAGTCAACAAGTGAGGATGATGGCACATGGTAGGAGGCAATTGTGCCTGACACCAGTTGTGGTGGGCTCTTGATTGACTGACAAATAACAAAGTGAATGTGTTGAATGCATCTCAACCGTTCCCCATGCACCCTGCGTGAATAAAATATTGCTTTCCAAAATCCTGTGGGGTTAGTGGGCTAGTGATGCGTGTCCCTGGTGGGACCTACAGAGGCAACAAATGCAGTAGTAGATGATGAGAAGGGTCGACAAGTGGCACTACTCGATTTGCATGATTGGATGACTCACATCATTGTTGTGAGTTATGTGATGATGTTAATAGTAATGATTGTGCAGCCCTAATTTAAAGTGTTTAAATCCAATGGTTAGGTTTAAAAGTTTCTGACAGTGAGAATTTAATGATGGATCTTGGCGTGATTAGGATTGATTGACGACCACAATTCAAAATGTGATCTCCTTAACAGCTAACTGCTCCTGTTCATGGGAAAAGACTTTGTAGTAAATAGCATATCTACAACTAGCTACCAGGATCGAATCAGGACAAGTACAAATCGGATTTTTGCTTCTCCCAAGCTGAATTTATTGCTGAGTGGTGCCATTGATGTCGTGATGTGTTGTAGAGAATGAAATCGATGTCAGGGTATGTTTTTCCTTGCTGTGATTGTGGATTTCTTGGGAGTACCATGCCTACATTCATGAAAAACTCTACTGGAGTGTGCTCGAGGTGTCAGGAGCATTCAAGTTTGGCAGTTGCATCATTTTGGGGGGAAATTCTTGATGGAATGCAGTTTGACTAGGGTGCTTTAGCCCAAAACCCTAGTTTGGTTAGGGTTGGAAATTTCAAATTTGAATATGAGTTATGCCTGCACTATAAAGGAAAATTTTGTACATTTTGTCGAGGTTCCATCCTCTATGAATCTTTGTAATCCTTTGTCTTAGTATGTATAGTGATTTTTTTTTTTTTTTAGGAAATGTTGTAATGTTTGCTCTGTAATAACAATAGATGACCTGAATGTTCATTGCATTTTTCATTTTATGTTTGTATCAGCTCTATCATTCTCTCCACTATTGTACTCACAGTATTTGAATCAATATAATCAAGGGTTGTATTTATTCTCATATCACATTTGGCTGACCATGAATGTATGATTTGTTAGTTTCTATTCAAGGAGTAGAGTAATCTCTTTCAATTCATATGTTATGTTGTCATGATGCAATAAGGATCTCAAAGAAGTCTGATAGTTCTATTCTTTTGTTGGTTTCTTGTGGTAAGGCAACAAGTTTATAAGAAGCTAGGGTGGGTCTATTGTAGGAGTATTACTTCATTTCTAGACTCGTTGTGGATAAGGCACTGGTCATTCTATGTTCATAAGCCAAGATTTGAAGTGGATCCAATTTCAATTCAAAGAACTTTTTACTTTCCTGTATTTTCCTTTATGTTTTCTTTCCATACTACCACAAGATATTGAAGACAAGGGAGAGTTGTGTAGATGATTTATCCCATTGAATGCTTCCCATCATTGTAGTACGATGATCTTCCTTAATGGATAGGGATACCCACCTTGGTCCTGCAGAGCCTAAAGTGCAGAGGAGAGGCTTTCCAATTAGTCATCTCCTATTCATTGGCCACTAACCTAGGGTCTCTAAGTATAAGGAGTAGCTACCCTTTAGGAGATGCTAGACCATCAGTTGGAAACACCAACAACAGGTTCAATGAAAACCTTATTTTCTCGGTCCTCATCCAGATCTTCCTCTTCCTCTTTGGTCTCCATTATTTTGATTTTGAGGATGGTAGATATTATCTCCCTTCTGGTTCTAACTTCTATTGGATCCTTTAGTCTCTTTTGATCTTCACTTCGGCCTCCATATGATCGTCCAATAGTCTTTCCACCACAACCTTTACTCCTTTGCTTATTCTTGAACCTTCTATTCAACTTCTCTTCCACCTTTGGGGAAAAGTGATATGCATCTTCAATCATGGTCATCCTCACCAAACTCAACTCCTCTTGTATTCTTGGTTTCAACCCATTAATGTAACGAGAAACCTTCTCCTTGTTGGCCTTATAATGGCCTATTCTGATCAAGAACTTGTAAAATTATTTTGTGTACTCTTTGATAGATCTCCCTGCTTGCTTCAATCCTTGCATCTTCTTCAACAAATCCAATTCATAATCTATAGGAATAAATTTCCTCTTTAGTTTCTCCACCATCTGATCCCATTTGGTTATCTTCTCTTTACCTCTTTGATTGCTCTCCAACTGGACTTCTTTCCACCATATGCTAGCATGGCCTTTCAACTTGGCCTTTGCAAATTTGACCCTCTCCAAATCTTCTATTTCCTCTTACTCAAAATACTCTTCGATGTCATAGATCCAATCGATCGACTCCTCTAGATTCAGTTTTCCAAAAAAATTAGAAACTTCTATCTTCAACCTCTTTCCAATCTTGGAAATGTCCCTAATCAGTCTGACTTCTCCATGATCCATTACGTCTTGTGCTTCTTCTTCAAATGTCTCTTCATTTTCAGCCTTGTCTTCACTTTCATCTCTTCTTCTAACATTATCTCCTCTACACAACTCCTCTTGTAGTGCTTGAACTTGTCTCTAGAGGGATCTAAAACCCTCTTCTATTATCCCAACATTTCTCCCACCATGGTTTCTTTTTGGAGGCATCTTTTGTCACAAACCCACAACCACAAGTCCTGGTGCAAACTGCCTCACGTTCGATGATCTATCTACACACTCAGGAACTCCTGCTCTGATACTACTTGATGAAGGGTACTCCCCTTACAATTTGAAACTCACAACAACAAAAGAGAATTTCACAAAGAAAATGCAAGAAGGAAGCAAATATTTTCTATTTTCACTGAAATGAAAATGAAATTACAACATTATGATTGCCATCACGTGGGTTTTTTGATTACATAAATATGCAAATCTATAAATCAAAGCCACCATCTACACTGCTCTACCCCCACTCTATAATCCCATTAAAATCCTTTATTTGGAAGGTGTAACCACCCTAGAATCTTCTAGAAAGTGTAACTTCCTCAAGAAGATATTTTGAAATTTTATTAATTTTGGCAGTACAACTTCGCAGGGTCATAACTTTTGGTCCGACCATTAGATTTTCAATTATAATGTATTTTTGAAAAGCTCTCAAGAAGGAACATCCCTAGGAAGTAGTACCTAAAGGAATACTACTTTCATTTTCTATGAATTTTCAGGCCTATCCAGAGCCTCTAAGTGCTTCAAAATTGACTTTGAATATTTTACAAGATTTTCAAAAATTAAAATTTTAATATCTCTCAAATGACAAATGATATTGAAGTGATTTCTTCACCATTGGCTTAAATTTACCATTCTAAAGGTTTGTGTAATATTTCATGCCCATACATGCATAAATATAGACTTACTAAAAATAGTAAGTTGCCAAATTAGCCCTTATTGAAAAGAAACAACATTTGTTTTGGTTAATGCAAGATTGATCTTACACCCTGGATGCTCCTGCATCAAACCCTTTGTCATGAGTTATATTTATTGGGAACATATAATTAGAATAGGGTTTTTCATTAGGCTCTCATGACCTTATCATATTGCATTTATCATTTTACTTCTATCTTAAAGCAATTGCTCACAATTGGGGTTTAGCAATTACTTTAAGGTGGGGGCATGCATTCCATTATATACTTCACTTTTTTCATACGTGATGGACTTAGTGATGCACTGGCTTGAAATTTTGATCATTTTTTGTAGCACCTTACTAGAGTTATTGGGACTATAACTCTTGGTTTGGTTGACATGAGATCACACCTAGTGAAAACCAGTCCTCACAAGCCCTTGTGTGTTTCTCATTTGATACTTTTAGAAAGATCACCTAGTGAATATTGGACTTCACTAGGCTCTAATGCTTTGGATTATAATTCACCTAATAAATATCAGAATTTGTCAGCCTATAAATCATAAACGTCTTGGGTATGAATCCTAATAATATTTTTGCAGAGCTTACTAGTTTGTGATTGTCATACCCCTATGCTTGTTTTTGCATTATGTTTGCATGGTGTTTTCATTATGTTTTGTTTTGTATTATCATTGTGTTATTTTATGTGTCGTGTCTTTGTCATGCATGTTTTGTGTTATCATGTGCTATATTTTCACCTCACATCTGTGTTCCTTTTTCCTTATATTGTCTTGTCATGGGATATTGAATCCTGAGGGCTAGCACATTCCCTTAGATTCAATGCCATCCTATCTCTTCAATATTTGGATAATTAAACCCCTTTTGACCTATTCTTACTTTAGTGTGAGATTGAGCGTAAGTTCATACTCTCACTAAAGTGCAAGCTAAATGTAGCATTAAAAATCAATTCACCCTTGAAAATTTCACATTAGGTTTAGCTCCCCCTTATGTGCTTGGAATTAATTATGCATTAACTATACATTTTATAAACATCTTTAGAAAATCAAACATGGGAAATGAATTATGTATTTAATATTTTCCCCCGAAACTTTTGATCTTGAAAAAGTAGGATTTTAATCTAAGGCGCATTGTTCCCTAAACCAGCATTTTTGGCTCCAAATTTGAATATTTTGGTGTCGGTAATATATTATTTGAATTTCCAATTTTAATTTTTAGCTATTGACTTTTTATTTTTGAGAAACTAGAAGAATTGCATATAAATATAAAGTATTTTTACCATTTCAAAACCTAAGAAAATCTATTGAGCAAATTGAGCATCCTAAAAGAACTTAAGAGCATCAAGAGCAAAAATTATCAAAATCATTGCAACATTTCATCATCCAAGCATCATACCATGTGTTATGTAAGTCTTGTTCATGTTTGCATTTTTTTATGAGTACTAGCACTTGTAGGTATTCAAATCGATCCAAGTCAAGCAAAAATGTATCCTTGAAGGTGATGAGTGTGACTTAGTCCATCAAGGAGATTAGATATGAGTGGTGATTTGTAGAATGTTGTCAATTCATTACTTGTTTATCACTGGCCTTTATCCAACTAAGGACACACTCTCTCTCTATCATATTTTTTTGGAGGTAGGAATACCAAAATGGGGTTTGACTTAGGCAAACCCCTATATGACACAACCCTTCACCTCTTTTCATGCGTGCGATTTATATATCTAAAGTGAGTTGGAAGAAGATTGAAGGCTATTTGTTCATTCATGGATTAAAACCCTACAAGTTGTCAAGTCACAAAATCTACATTTTCTCAACAACAAATAAAGTTTTGACAGTAACTCCCGGAGAACAAAACTAGAGACTGGTGACCTTAGGCCTATGAAATTAGATCTTAAAAAGGAGGATCCAAGTCTAGGGTGCACCATACCTTAAACCATCCTTTTCAGCATCAACTTTTCACACCAGGTGCATGTATGTCTTCCATCTACATTTTTGGAACTTATTTTTGTCTTGTTGCATTCAGTTTATCAAAATTCATAATAGAATACAATATTTTAATAGTTTAGATATTTAGTTCATTGTATTATTCAAAATTTTTCAATTAGAAATTATAAATCAACATACCACATCATCAAAAATCCCAATCCATACACATTTACCACAAGGATTAAAACCCTGATCCACTATTCTGACTCTTCCTATTAGGATTTATAGTCAAGTGGATTTGAGATCATTTCTAATCCTACAAAATTGGGATAAGTGTGATTTAGGACTTAGATCCCCTTTCCCAATCAAACAAACCTTGTGTCATTTTGTTGAGAGAATTTTATTTCGGATTGGACCCATTCATCATTATGGCGATGTTCCACTCTCTTGTAGGTATTTCATCCCATAATTTGTAAGTATTATGTTTATGCCACCTTTTTGGGAGAAATGGTGGCATCTTATAAGTGTTATTTATGTTTGATGTTGTGTGGAGCATGCAATTTCATCACAATGACCTTATTATTTCTTATGTGCCATAGTGCCTAGAACAACACTTTGTGTGTGTATTGAAATGTAGTGTAAGACATTAATGTCATATCTTAAATTTTAATAGTAGTTCTTATGTTTTTCTTCAAAAATAATTATTTATTTGGATATTAGATAATTTCCTAGGTGTGAGGCTTGGCGAATTAAAAATATTGAATATTGTTATTGGGTTGAATGTTTAGTTGTTTAATGTTTTGTGTGGAATACTACTCAAATGTTTAGTTATTATTAGTAGAGGAATCATAAATACAAATGTTGGACTCTATATATTCAAAAATCCTTTAATAGATTAGAATGTATATTATGTGACATTGATTTACAATATTCTATAATCTGTTACTATTTTAGTTATTCAAACTAGGATAAATTGTGGTGTGTAAACTTGGGAAAATGGTTATGAAAGCCTTGATAGATTATGTGTAAAATTAGGTTATTAGTAAAATCTTATAATTTTATTGGATACTAAATGTTTGTTTGATTGTATAATTTTATGTATGCATTTATATTGAGTATCAAGAATGAGGTTTATAGTATAAATAATATGTTTATACTTTACCCAAAATATATATGTTGTATATAATAAACCAAATAGTTTAAGTGATTGTGTTGTGCAAATAAAATAGATTCATTGTTATGAAAGTTGTAATCATTGGCAATGTTTCCTGATACATTAAATTTACTATTCAAATGTGTAAATCATTTATGAAATAGATGTGTAGAGTTTTGGAGATGAATATTATTTTGGATAACTCATATATATACTTGATTTACTTTGTAAAAAATATTATGTGTTTTGGTTTTCATATTGAGATATTGATGCATACATATTGCTCTAGATATATATGTTGTGTTATTAAGTATATCTTATTCAATAGTTATACTATAGATAACAAGCATGCAAAAGTGGATATTTATATGAGGACTAGACTAATAATGGTTGTATAAATTTTGTTAACTAGTAACCTATATACAAGATAGTATCTTTAGGAACTAGGACATGACTATTTAGGAAGTGTTAAGTTATATTATAAGCACATTTTATGACTTGAATGACTCATGGCATAAGAAATAACAAGATGGTAATTATATTTTTTTATCCATGACAAAAATATCAATTATATCTTTAGAACAAAGATTATTGAATTAAATGCTATATCTATAGTAGTGATAAAAGGGAAATATATGTGCAAATTTATGATAGAGGCATAATAATTACAATATTTGATATGTTTAGTATGTGGAAAACATGTATATCCAGAAATGTTGATGAATTTTTTTGAAACATTGAAGAAAAATTGATGAAACATGATCCAAAATGTTGATAAAAAATTCCTACACAGTTTCAATCCATAAATAGCTTGTACTGATCATTATGGACTATGGAAACTTGATGTTGTTAACATGCATATATTATTTATATTGGTTATTGCTTATCTATTTTAGAATCAATGAATAATTCCACTAGGAAATCATATGTTCTTATATATTCTACTTCTTTTGAGATAAAATGGATATTGGTTGCCTATTGCATCAATCTTTTATATGGTGAATTAGTTATCAAGTTTATTTATATTGTTGTGTTCCATAATAATTATATTGGAAATTTTGATAATATATCAAGATTCATGGAATTGTTTTATGTTACATCTTATGGTTGGGGTGTGGTAAGGGCCATTAATGATTGACAGTAATTCCACATCAAAAATTTCCAATTGATGGAATAAGAGAATTGTGGACACTTGAAATTGATACATTTCCAATTTAGCCCATAACTTGATCATTTACTCTATAACTGATTGAATACGCATTTATCCAAACAATTATCCAATACTATTCATCACTATTCACCTGAACTCATTTCTAGCCTAAAATCACATAATCAAAATTTCTCTATAGTCCACCTTAGGTAAATAAATTTAAATATATATTTACCTAAGTTCCCCATCCCCTTTACATAGATTTGTAGACATTGAAAAATATCTTGAATGATATCATGCACTCGAATCAGGTATACTAACCTCATTTCCTCCTAAAACCCACCCCCTTTTCGCTTAATTGATTAAATTATCCTAGCTAATTAATTAATTATGTCATTTTCATCTATTAACACCATTAATTTAATTGGGTTAATTCACCCCCTTTCATGCTAACATTTCATCTCATTAAATTAAATAGATCAAGTTATTTAATTTAAATCCCCAAGTCCTCTTATATAATTAAATAACCCTAAGTTATTTAGTAAAATGTCATTTCACTTTCCCCCTTTCATTAAATCACTTTATTTAATGAAAATCATCTAATTCCACTAATTGTCTAATTAAACCTTTGTTTAATTATCAATTGCTAATTAATCTAATTCTCCCCACTTGCAAAGGAATATTCCTCCTTTGCACATTCCTCCAAAAAGAATATTCCCATGGAATATTCCTTCCCCTTTTGCACATTAAAACTTTGTTTTAATTTGCTAAATATCTATTTTCCTCACCCATGAGAGTATTCCAAAGAATATTCTCTTTCTTTACTCATTTGAAAAAGGGAAATGTTCCTTTTCTAACAAACTTACTTGACTTCTTGCGCAAGTTAATTTGTGACCTCTTGTGCAAGTTAACTTATGACCTCTTGTGTAAGTTAAAAGTGTGTTTTTTTGGACAAAGGTGAGCCCTTGATTAAATCTCATCTTGCATCCTCAACCCTTTATGGGAATCCATGATCCATGCCTCCAATTTTTTTCCATCCTTGACCATTGATTAACCTTTTTGATCTCAACTCTCTATTTCTCATTTTCTTTCCTATAAATATATCACTATTTGGAGACAAATGAATCCATCTTTTAACATCAAACTTATGCTATTAAAATCACACACTCACACTCATATTTAGCATTTACTTAGCATATCTTTAGTTTAATTACTTGCATTAAATAGCTTAGCTTCCATTAATAGCTTCCATGGTAACTTAGTGTTGAAAAAATGGAGAAGAACATCTCATTTTGTTACTTTTCTGTTATCATTGATGTCACCATGATATATGAGTTGCAATTGCAAGATAAAAACTTGAAGTTACTCTGGTATTATAGCTCGGTATCTGAACCGGTATTTTGCTTACATCCTCTAGTATTTTGATCTGCATTTGTTCTCTAGTGATCTCTGTTGCTTGCAGTTTTGGGAAGTGGTTTACAGGTGTCAAAAGCATGTTTATACAAGATCTCATGTATCCATTTGTTCGTATGGTGCCATCGTTGGTGTTTTGCAATTATGTTTTTTGGTCCATCTTTGGCCGACCTGATGGATGTATTATGTAAATTAAATTTTGCTATGTGGATATTTGTTTGACCTATTTTAGGTCTGTGCCAACTTGTTGAAGCGCGTGTATTATCTTTTTCATAGCTTGAGGCCGACAGTTGATATTTTGTAAATAAGAAGTGCATCTAATTAGGCTGACCTAATTGATGCTTGTAAAAGAGATTGGGTATATATAACAAACTATTTTTGGAGAAGAGGTATGCGAGTGTGTGATGATGCGAAGTAGTGTGAACATAATGAAGTGTGTCAAGTCTGTCTATTGAGATTTATCTGGAACTGAATTTTCACTTATTAGGTGTATAACTCTATCAATTCATTTTTGGCTAAAAGCCATTCAATCATTGTAATTCTTTAGGAAGTGAGCCTTTATTTCTAGACAGTGGGTCCTGGCAGTGAGCCACCCATTTTGTAATATCTTATAATCGGTTATACTATATTGTGAGCTAACACTCACCGTGGTTTTTCCCATTTTGGGTTTTCCACGTAAAAATCCTGGTGTTCTTATGTTCTTTGATCTTATGTTCTGTTAATGCTTTTATTTATCTCTGCTATTGTTTACATTGAAATAATTTGGATGGTATCTAATCAAAAAATTTAAGAAGATACTGATTCACCCCCCCTCTCAGTATCCTGGATCTTTAACACTTAGATGCATACATTTAGCTTGTTTGTTAATTAGGGTTTTAATATTTTAGCTTAGAATCAATTTATATTAGCTTTGCATACATCCATACCAAATCATCTTAGTCTAAATCATGTTAAAATAGCTTGCATCAGGATCATTCAACTTTAAATTATGTTTCAACACACATCTTACAATGGTTTCATTAGTTTTCTTCAATAAAACGGATTGAAACAAGCTTATTATCCTTGGGATTAGGAAAAGGTCACTGTTCCACATCAATGTGATACCACTCACCCAGTAGGATAAGTTTCAATGGATTAGAGTAGGCATTTTAAAAGCTTTCATAGTTTAGCATGTTAGTTTTGATAAATGCTTAGTTTAGTTTAAATTGAATGATCTCTATTGAATTGATGTTTAGTGGCATGAATATGCTTTGATTCTTCATGGATCAAGTGTAGTCAGCCCATACTAATCAATCGGTCACATTTTGGCTCTAGAAGGAGGGCATAACCAATCACATTTAACAAATTTTTCTCTTGAAGTCTATTTTTTAATTTTTGCATACAACGATGCTCTAGAGGATTTCAACGATGCTTTTGTAAGGCATCGCCATATAGTGACACTATCGTTATCTGATACAAAAATGCCTAATTGATACCCTGGCTCTGATTAAAATGAATGATGACGCTAATGCTTTTTAGAGGTATTAAGAATTTGCAAACGACGATGCTCCAAAATGGCGACACTATCATCATCATTGTCCTCCTGCAGAGTGATGCTAATTTTAAACAGAGCAAGGCTCATTTGATTTATGGCGATGCTATTGCGAATAGAAATACTCTTCCTCTGGTAAGCAAAAACAGTGTGATTTTTAGCATGTGCTTTAATTTTTTTACTTCATCAGATCATTAACATGTCTCTGACTTTGTTTTGGTTTTTAGGCTAATTGGGTTTTGCAGGTTGAATGATAAAAGTTGAAGTAAAGAAGCATTATAATATTTAAAATCTTATAATTGTAACAAGTGTTTCGACACTTTTGGGGAAATTATAACCCATTCATCATGCTTTTCATTTCATGCTTTAGGACCACACTAGCTTTCAATTGAGTTTTAAAATGAATGCTAAAATCAGTTAAAATTGAACCCTCACATCATTTTACTTTGGGTTTAAAATTGAACAATACAACTTAACACTTTGTTTGGTGCTTAAAATGAATTTACCTTTGCTTTGAAGATTAAAATTAACAAGTGTTTGCTATGTTTTGTGATTTACATTTTCGTCATTGAATGCATATGTACTTCTCTCACACCACTCAATGATCTTGAGAATCAAAAACATTTCCTTGGAATTTTGTATAATCACCCACATATTTTAATTTGGATTAAAATGAACCCCATGCTAGTGTGAGGAAAAGGCATTGTGAATTCTCTCTCCTTATGTCATCTGACTTGGGAGATCAAACAACAAATGTACTTCCTTGCTTTTGTTTATCTTTAGAGGGCCTGCCTCTTTGCTTCAAAAGGAGGGAACAAACCAAGTGGAAACAAGCTAAAGCCAAGCTCTTTCAAGCCGCTATATAAATAATGTGCTTATGATGAAATTCATAAGAAACTGGTGTGAATGTGTCATACCGATAAGTGTCACCCTTAGTATCCATGTGATACATTAAAATCTCTTTTTAGAAAGAGACTAGGAGGCCTCTTGATTGAAATAATCTTTAGCTAATCTTGTCACATGTATGGCCACCTTGTAAGAAAGTCCTTACTACGAACCAATTATTTAGAAGCCAAAAACCTTTATGCTTGGTGGTGCAGAAACAGTCGTTCTGAAGCCGCCCCACATTTTACTATTCATTTTTGAAATAGGAAAATCCTTAAGATCTTCAGATCTTCAAGATTTGAGATTTGGTGGTCTCGAGAAGTGTGTGTCATGGAGGGGATCCAGTGTCGTCAAATCTCTAGCTATTCGCATTGTCTTAGTGTTTGGAGAAATCCAAGTGGGGATTCAACAAGTAGTATCTTTTGAACCTAAGGTTGTAAATGATTGTGAGTTAGTTAATACTTTTCTTGATTCCAAAGCACTTACAAACAAGCATTCACGATCTTAAAATTTCAAACCCTTTGGTCTAAGTATGGATACCCTTTGACAAAACATTGATATTAATGCTTGTATTAAGAATTTATTCTTAGATACTTCTAAGTATTTTGGTTTATATCTCAATCCATACTTCCCAAATTCAACATAAGCAACTATGGCTTAAACTTCATTCCTTTTCACAAAATGGACCTTGTGAAATTTATGATGTTTTTGACATAGACATTTAGTTTGAACTTAATCAAGACAAGTGTTTGTGGTAAAATAAACTCACTTAAGAAAAATAAATTGACAAATTGAACCCCACATGACCATTTGGAGACCGATCACTCTAGTTGAACAACCTGAACTTACACCTGTTATCATTCAACCAAACTTTAAACTCATTGAAGGAGAACAAACCAATATAATTAGTAGTTTGAGAAGCTTCACTTTTGAAACAAAATAAACACCAACCCAGTGGAGAAACACAACATATGTCATAGAAGAAGAAGAGGAACAAGCTAATATTATGGCTGGAAGGCCCATATTACCACCACCCACGTGGCAATAAATATCCTCTTTTCTCCCATAAACTTGAACTTTTCTAAATGATCTCTCATAAAATTAGAATCCCCAAGAGAAGATCTACATGCCATCACTTTAAACTTAGGCATCTTAGTCCAAAATCCATCAAAAGACACCTTTCAGCACTTCACCAAAATAGAACCAGGTTGGTATACAACTTCTGCAAACATGCTTCAAGGAACAACCCATACTTGTATGCATTCTTTTACAATCAACACCCTAGTATTTTTCATGATCTTGAACCTATCTAAATCATTGGGTCTTTAGGATTTGAAAACTTTAGAGGTCTAGCATGTTTCTCACTACCATGGTCTTATCAAAAAAGGTTCACTCTAGGTCAACATTGGGTCAAACATTTCATTCACCCCTTCATCAAAATTCATCTTTCACTTCATCAAACTTTGCAAAATTTTTGAATACACCAACACTTTTTGACTTCAATATCTATCAAACCAACCCCTAACTTAGCTACTTTGTATGTGAAATGAATCCTTTTCCATGCACTTGGCTAAGTTATTTATCATCTTTGAAGTAGTTTATCTTGAAGGTCACGAGTCTACCCTAAATATTTCCAAGTTCATCAACATATTTTATCCAAACATCAACACATCAAACTTAAGTCAAAAGTGTTGTCCCCAAATTTTTGCAAAGATCATTTCCCACATCACCCACTTTTTCATCTCCCATTACCATCATTGCTCCAAAAATACTTAGAGCGTCCCTTTTACCTAGATTTGAGTCAACTAGAGAGTTTAAACATTACAAATCTCAACACAACTCTCCCAAAGGTGACCCAAAATTTATGGTAAAAACAAGATCACAACAAAAGAGAATCATGGAGAAAACCAAAGTCACATTTATCTCAAGTGATCCTAATCCTTTATAATTTGATCTGAGAAGTCACATTACCCCATCATAACAACCTTCATCACCATCAGGGCCATATGAGATAGAGGACATCACGAATGATCCATTTAGACCTACCAAGGAGGAAATATTGGAACATCAAGCCTTAGAGAACATAGTTCCTAATTCCCCATATTTTGTTGCACAATCATTAACGCATGGCTTAACTTCATCCAATATTCCAACAACTCCATCCCAAGAGCTCAATCAAACATCTACCCCTAGTATTGCAGTTAGTCTTTCCAAGGAATTTGGTCACACTCTTCCATTTGAAAGCACACTTGTGGGTATCCTCGATACCAATATTCCATCCCAAACAACCAATTGGACACCAACATTTTGCATTCCCTTGTTCCCGAGAATCCTATACATCAACATAAACCACTTACACTCCATTACTCCACCACAACCTCAACAAATCGAGGACATCTATCTTCATCCATACCCTTGAGTACCACATGTGTACCCAACATCATGCAAGGTAATGTGGACCAAATGAACCCAAAAGGGGAAGGAAATACTCATGCAAAATCAGCCTTTAACACCACATGTGACCTCTTCATCCAATACTCCTATTGATACATCAAACCCAATGGTTTCCCAAAACACATCTATTCCATCCATCATCAATCCACATTAAAACAATCCCTTGATCACAAACCCCATAAACGAAGGTAATACCTTGACCACATCTCAAACAAAAGGGAATCTCCAAAACATCGGTCAAGGGAATCCTTTGAATCAGTTGACCCAAGGTCCTAATATGCTCTTAACATCACAATATTTAACGGTACCATCTTAGCTTTACCGTTTGTCCCCCAAGTAATGCAAAATCAAATGGGGCCTCAAACTTACATTCCTCCACCTCAATCCACTATCTTGCAAGAAATTTTAAACTAAGGGAAAACACAACCTCTCATCAATAATGCACAAATTGTACAAAACACCAACACCCAAAACCCATCTCAGATGTCCCAACCACTGGTTGATCCTACATTGCAAGCACATTCCCTAGCTTTATAGCAAGCCCAATAGGCTTATTAGCAAGTAGTCCAACAACAACAACAACAAGTAGCCTTAACAACACAACAATAACAACAACAAGAAGAAGCAACCTTAGTCACACAACAAAAACAAGAACAAGTAGCCCTAGTAGCACAACAACAACAACAAGCATAGCAAGTAGCCCTAGCAGCACAACAACAACAACTTCAAGCACATAGTAAGCAGTCTTAGTAGCTTAACAACAACAAGAAGCTCAATAATATGACCAAAAAAACAATTGCTCACGTAACAACAACAATAGGGTTGATACTATAACCCTAAAAAAACCATCACTAACCCAAACATGTTAGGAACATATACGCCTACACCATCATCACCTTATCCTACACCACTATACACACCCTATAACACATCATCATATCGGAATCCCACATACACTTCATCCACCATCCCACAATATGCAACATATGTTCCTCCACCTAGTCCACTAGATGATATGGCATTGCAACTCAAAGCGCTAACACAAGAAATTTAGGATATTCATATGGGTAAAATGAAGAAACTCCATACAAAAAACCTATGCCCATATCCCTTTGATCAAAACATCACAATGGTACCATTCCCTCCCAATTTTGAAATCCCCAAATTCAACAAATAAAAAGGGAGAGGAAGTCCTATGGACCATATCAAATAATTTAACGTCATGTGCATGGAGGTCGCCTATAATGAGTCCTATTTGATGCGCCTCTTCCTGCGAAGTTTAATAGGCCCTACCATGGACTAGTTTTCTCAATTACCTCCAAGTATCAAAACTTTCCAAGAAATCATTGAAAAATTCATAGATCACTTCTCCTTCAATCTTGACATAGATGTAAGCTTATAAGAGTTATACACTCTCAAACAAAACAAAGGAGAATCTTTCACCAATTTTTCGCAACGATGGAGGCAAAGAGCGAGTAAAATAAAAGGCCAATTCCTGATGAACAACAAGTGGGGATTATCATATGAAATTTAGATCCAAATCTATCCTTTCACTTAAAAATGTAGTGCCTCACATCTTATGATGAGCTTGTCCCTAGAGCCCTCAACATCAAGGGAGCTCTAATCCCACAAGGAAACACTGAAGCCTACAAAGACAACCATCCATCAACTAGTTCAAACGACAAGCCTTATGTCTAGGCTAAGAACAAGAATGTAAAAAATGATGGAGTGGTAGATGCTAAGGTGGTCCTAAGTGCTCCTAGGCCAAACAATAATCAAATAGCTAATGTTCAAGTAACTGTGCAACAAACAACACCAACACAAAACAATCATGTTAACAACACTGAAATGTAACAAAGATGAACCCTTAATAAGAACAACTATCCAAAACAAAAATATACATAGTTGTTGGAACCTATTGAGACTATCATGAAGAAATTGGCATAGTCCAACCTGATAATGCTTCCAAAATTTGAAAATTACCAAGAACCACAGGATAAACCACCTTGGTACAACAAAAAATATCTTTGTAACTTTCACAATATCAAAGGACACAAGACAATGAACTGCATGCGACTCAAAAACATTATCCAGGATCTTATAGAAAGTGATACTATATCAGTTGAGGTACCATCTGATAATCAAAATCTTAAGATATACAAGACCCCCATGTCAGATCATAACAAAGGAAACAAAAATGAGAAATCAGAGGATTATACAAATGTGCAATATACCTATTCCAATGTGGTCACTTCCTATGATAGCATCATTATCGTTGTCACCATCAAGGGACCTAGTGTAGAATGTGGAGTCACCACATGATGTGGTAAAGTCACCATCCAAGGAGTCCCATTTCAATCTAGGGCACACCATACTCCTCCAATACCAAGCACTAGTAAGTACAATCTCTTAGATCAGCTTAAGAAGACTCTTGCATAGATTTCTATCTTAGAACTTTTGAGGCTATCCCCCATGCATAGGGATATATTAGAGGAAGCTCTATCTACTTCATCTTTTTCCAAGGATATAGATGCAAAGAAGTTTTAATCTATGGTAGGGAATATCACTAATAATCTCCTCACCTTCTTGGAACAAGAACTACCATCAAATCCATCTTATAATCATGATTTACACCTTGAGGTTATCATTCATAAGAACAAGGTTAAAAAAGTCTTAGTAGATAGAGGTGCTGGTATAAAAATTTATACCCTTTAGTTGATAAAAAATCTGGGCTATTTAGAGGATACTATTGAGAAGAAAAAGAGCACCACCATCAAGGCATATGACGACCAAGAACGAGTATCACAAGGAATCATTGCACTACCCATCCAAGTGGGCTCCCTCATTTCTGAAACTACATGCCAAGTGTTATCTACCTTGATCTTCCCTACAACATTCTGCTTGGTCGACCATGGATCCATGCCCTAAAAGCTATAGCATCAACCTATCACCAGTGTGTAAAGTTTCTTTTGAGGTTAGAGAAGTTACCATCCATGGAGATCTTGAGCCTTTTTACTACTACAAGAATCTTGAGGCCAAGTTCTATAATATTCCCCAAATACCCAAGAATGATGAAGGGCCTACACCTTCTACCTCATTTGTTGACCCATCATCCCTTGCATCTACTTCAGAAATGAAAACACCTATTGTGCAGAACATACCCGACGTCAAAGCAGTGATCCAGGATGATGGTTGTGGAAACTATAAGCCAACGAAGGATACTTTTGTATTGGGAGAGTTTCCTCTTTCTCCGCAATCTCATGGGAAGTCCACACCTAGAAACAAGGTCCCCGAAACAATCAAGATGGCTACTACTACCTTCACCAAGTGGGGGGATTTGAACCAAGAAGATGTCAATGAGGAGGACGTCTCTAAACTGATATATCAAGATGAAATACCTATCCCTGTTCTTCCCATGGAAGATGATAACAAAGGCTTACAACTAATGAAGGGCATGGGCTATACCAAGAACAAGAAACTAGGAAAAAATGAATTTTTTTTTGCTAGAACCCATCGTTCCCAAGAAATTCTTAAAGAATTTTGGCCTAGGTTGTAGTACTAGCAAGGTTACCCTTATTGAAAAAGGAACTTCCACTAAATAGGCCGAGGCTTTCTCTTGGTTACCTGCATCACGTGATACTACCCTAGATGAATTTCCCCTTGATGTTTCTGACCTATTTGAGAGTAACTCCCTCTTCATGATATCTACATCATCCTTTACCCCAAGCAACTGATTAAATGAAATATGCCTAGTATACCTGCAACTCATTGACTTGGACCAACAAGGACCACCAATTCTAGATTTATTCAAAAATGATGAAGTGATCTCAACATTCTTGGGACCCTGCGACAACTTACCATGGGTAGATCACAAGGCTAGTTTTGACATAGAGCTCGACACAATGGCATACTACAGGGAGACGATTGAATCCTTCAGTCGTAAAATTGATGACATGCAACCAAGGATGAGGGATTCAATCTCCCCCTTAGTGTGATGCATCCAAAGAAGTCTAAAATTTTAGAAGAAAATGCCACTCCAGTCAACATGGGAACAAAAGAAGCACCCAAGATCACTTTCTATGTCGAATCCTTGTTGGATGAAGAACGTAAGAACCTAGCAACATTCCTGAAAGAGTGAAGAGATAACTTTGCATGTCCATACATGAATATGCCAAGGATGGATCTAGAAGTTGTTGTGCATCATCTAGAAGTCTATCCTGAGGCTAAAATAGTGAAGCAAAAATTAAGAAAGATGCACCCTCAAATAACACTTTTGGTCAAACTGGAGTTACAAAAGCTTCTTGATGTTGGATTCATCTAACCCATAGATTATCTTGAGTGGGTTTCAAACCTGGTACCAGTCTCCAAACCCACTGGGGGCATCATAATCTGCAATGATTTTAGAGACTTGAACAAGGCATGCCCAAAGGATGATTTCCCTCTTCCTAACATTGCCATCATAATGGATTTAACAACTGGGCATGAAATTCTATCACTCATGGATGGTTTTTCAGGCTACAATCAAATCATGATCACCAAGGAGGATCAACACAAAATTGCATTCACGTGTCCATGGGGGACATATTGTTGGAACATATCATTTGGGCTAAAGAACACATGAGAAACCTATCAAATAGCTATGACCCTCATCTTTCATGACATGATCCACAAGATAATTGAATACTATGTGGATGATATTTTGGAAAATTCAAAGAAAAGAGTGAGCACATAGAAGCATTGGGACCCATCTTTGATAGGATTGAAGAGTATAAGGTATGATTGAATCCAAAAAAGTGTGTCTTCGGGGTTACATTAGGGAAACTTATTGGCTATATTGTCTCACAAAGAGGGATAGAAATTAATCCAACAAAGGTAAAAGCCATCCTAGACATGGAGCCACCACAAACATTGAAGCAAATGAGAGGGTTACAAGAAAGATTGTAGTCTATCAAGAGGTTCATAGCACAACTATCAGATAAAATCCACCCTTTTTTGCATCTTCTCCATAAAGGAATAACTTACAAGTGGGATGAGAAGTGTGATAAAGCTTTCCAACAGATCAAGGACTATCTATTGACAGCTCCAATGCTTATTCCACCAATACCAAAAAATAATTGATCCTGTATATCTCAGCAACATCAACAACACTAGGTGCTCTTCTAGCACAAAATGATGAAAACAAAAATGAAAGATCTATCTACTACATCAATAGGACCTTAGTGGGCTATGAAATGAACTATTCATCCATTGAGAAAGCATGCTTAGCATTATTTTTTTCTTCACAAAAATTCAGACACTACATGTTGTGACATCAAATCAAACTCATTGCAAAGATCAACGCATTGAAATACCTATTATCCAAAGCAACTCTCACTGGGGGAATGGCCAAATGGGTAATGATCTTGGTTGAATTTGATATAGAGTATGTGGAGTGCAAGGAAATCAAAGGGAAAGTGATCACAAAGCAACTGGCAGAGACACCTATCTATGTAGAGAATCCATTGATATCTGAATTCCTGGATGAATCAAATTTCTTGTCAATACATCAAATCATTGGAAGATGTATTTTGATGGATCATTTACCCAACATGGATTAGGGGCAGATATTATTTTCATCACCCCTCAGGGTGACTGCATACCGAAGTCATAGAGGCTATCATTTCCATGTACTAACAACATTGTTGAGTATGAAGCCCTAATCAAAGGTCTAAGGATAGCAGTTCAATGGAAGATACAAGAGATGAAAGTCTATGGAGACTATAGTTGGTTATCCACCAAGTCAATGATGACTACCAAACTAAGGATGAAAATCTTACTCCTTACAAGAAGATGGTAGAAAATCTCAAATACCTATTTATTGATATAACTTTTGAGTAGAATCCTCACATGAATAACCAAGTAGCAGATGCTATGGAAACAATTGGATCATTGTTAGACATGTCGCACAACGTCCTGCAATGTGAATTCTTGGTAGAAGAACTTCTCGTACCAACTTTCAAAATCCTAGAATTTGAATTTGTGTGTGTCATTGTTGGTCTTGGATCCCTATGGTCTCATGACATATTCACCTACCAGTTTGTGATCCTAGGTGATACCTTATACCGTTGAAGCATTGAGGGGAAATTACTATGATGTCTTAACCAAGAGGAAGCCTTGACCATTTTAACAAAAGTACACAATGGCATATGTGGTTCCCATTCTAGTGGTATGACTTTAGCTAAGAAGTTGTTGAGGACGGAGTACTACTGGCCAACCATGGAAAGAGAAGCTCATCAGTATGTGAAAAAGTGTGTCTAGTGTCAATAGTATGGAGATCTAATTCATGCTCCAGCTTAGGAATTGCAACCAATGATAACGCCTTGGCCTTTCTCACAGTGGGGGCTTGACCTGATAGGAAATATTACCCCAACCTCATCTAATAGCCATAAGTTTATCATAACAACCACTAAGTACTTTACCAAGTGGGTTGAAGCCATTCCTATGACCTACATAACAGGGAAGAAAATTGCTAAGTTTTTCCTGAATTACCTCATATGTCATTATGGTGTTCCACAAACTCTTATCTCAGACAATGGAACCCCCTTCAAGAATCAGGATGTAAAAGAGCTATGTCAAAAATTCAACATCCAACACTGATTTTCTACTCTGTATTACCCCTAGGGCAACAGTCAAGCTGAGGCTACAAACAAGACCATCCTAAAAGTTCTGAAGAAAATGGTCAATGAAGCTGGTCGTGACTGGCATCTGCAGTTAAATCCCACTCTTTCGGCCTATCGAACCAGTATCCAAACACCTACAGGTGAAACCCATTTCTCCCTAGTCTATGGATCAGAAGCCATCCTACCTATTGAGGTTGAGCTTCCATCATTATGAGTATCACTATAGAACCTAATCATTGATGAAGAGTACAGAGTATCTTGGCTAAATGAGCTAGAATTCTTGGATGAGCGTTGTCTTGGTGCTCTTAATCACTTTTAAGTATATCAAAACTGATTGAAACATAGCTATAACAAGAAGATCAAGTTTCGGTCATTCCAAGTAGGGGATCTTGTCCTAAAGTAGAATCAGAAAAATCTTCCAGATCAAGAAAACAAAGGAAAGTTTGAGCCTAATTGGTTAGGTCCCTTTGTCATCACAACGAGTTATGGATCAAGGGCATATCAATTGTTAATGCCTGAAGGTGAACCCTTATAGGAATTGACCAACAAATTACATCTTAAAAAAATTTATGCCTAGGCTTAAATGGTATAAATCTGAAAATAAAAAAATGATCAAAATCCAAAAAAAACACAAAAAGAATAGAAAAAAGTAAAGAGAAAAACAATTGTCCTCTAGTGAAAACCACTTCGGTGGCACTTTGGGCAAGTACCTTGATGAAAACCTGGAAAACAGGCACCTTGAGTAAATAAAGTACCTCCATCTACCTAGCCTCTTTATCCTATCATTTCATCCATCACCCATCCATGTCCATATCGTAGCTTGATGTTGTGAAGTATCGTATCACCTTAGTACTCCTAAGGTCAGTTTGTCCTGCCTATATCAAGCCAACCTACCATACCATATTGAGGGGAATTCATTATGGATAAGTTCAGGTTCTTGTATATCTTAAGGTTATCAAAAATCCCAAAAACATTCATAAAACCTCATCAAAATCCAAAAACATTTGCAAAATGTTGTATAGCCAAAAATACAAAAAAATCAAAATCATGTAGAGCTAAAATCCAAAAATATTCAAAAAATTGTAAAGTCAAAATCCAAAACATCTAGAAAACATAAAAAATCCCTAAAAAGGTCAAAATATCAAAAATCCAAAAATAGTACCTTGTCGAACTATGAGTCTCTGAACTTGAACATAGGCAAGGCCATGATTGATGTGCCCTTGAGACACCCTAGGTCAGTCTTTAGGAGTCTGTCATAATAAACTGACATTCCATCAATTGTTAATATCTCATCATTAATAAGTCGAGTCAGTTGAACTATGTGGTCTCTATGTGTATAATGTAGGCAAGACTCATCTTTGATCAGCCCTTGAGGCCCCTAGGATATGTCTGTTAGGTTAGGTTCTTGGTTGAAACTTAGAAAATCCTTAAACATTCAAATATTGGAAAAGACTTAAACATTCAAAATCTCATAAAACCCCTAAACATTCAAATATTGGAAAAACCTTAAACATTTGTAAAATCTCAAAAAACCCTAAACATCAGAAAATCAAAAAACACAAAAAATGTTAGAAAATAATCAAAAGACCTAAACAACATCAAATATCTTGGAAAAAACCCTAATCAGCCTCAAATAATCAAAAACTAAAAAATTCACATAAACTTTCAAAAAGATCAAAAACAACCTCAAAAACATTTTCCAAATACCAAAAAAATTGAAATATTCCAGAAAATCCAAAACCACCCATCCCATCTTGCTTTCACCCGCAATAAACCTCCATCCATAATAAATCGAGCATCATCTTCAACCTTTGGCAAAACAAATAGAAAACAAGTATTGCAAGTCGCAAAGTGAGAACCTAAGTGTCAAAATCTAAAGTCTAGGTCATAGGTAAACGAGTTAGTGAAGTTTGTATCAACAAATTATCACACCCCTCATCCTAATCAAAACATTTGATCAACATGTCCTAGGATGAATCCTTCCTATGATGGGAATTAGTATTAGAAATCACCTTAGCTATATTAAATTGGCAAGAGATATGGATAACAATGACTGTTTGTCTTTGATCTTTTCTTATGATTTATCTTAATGACCCATTCTGAGGACCTCTCGATGATTTCTATAAAAAAAAATTAGAGAGAAAGGAATGTGGCATCGATTATTATCTTTTGTTTACTGTGCTTGTGGGTATTCTTGTAAAATAATCTTGGTGCATACTTGCTTAGTTGTGTGTAGGAAATTTGTTTGGAGTACATTGTTCACTATTGCGTATGCTTCAGTCCTATATATTCTAAAGCTTCTAAACTACATTCCAACGAGGTTTCCATATGTCAAGGAATGGACAAGAACTATCCTATTTGTTTGCAAAGTCAAAGAACATTACACTAAATACAACGCCATCTTGGTTATCAATACCTTGATGCATCGTGTCTATGTGTTATATCAAAAATAAGGAATGAAAAAAATCCTAATCCCAGATATGAGCAAATCATCCTCATCGTGCATCTCTCATCACCATCTCTGATAAAGTCTTGGTGGATCATAGACTTATTGGACCTTTTTTTGGAATCAATCATCAAAATAAATGGTTGATCATCTTATTTCTTCTATCTTCTTTCCATGCTAACTTGGTATCATGACAGTCAACAACAACATCATCAGATCATCCATCCTGCATCCACAAATCATCATCATGCATACATCTTGCATTATCATGACACATCATAATAAAAGAGAACATAATCAATTGCATTATCATTTAAGTTGTGAAGAATAATATAGATTTGTTATTCTAAGCATCTCAAATCATCTCACACATATCATCAACATACATCGCATCATATCATAAGCACAAACATCAGAATAAGCATACATAGCATTAAAATCTGCATTATCCATACATCCACATGCATACATCATCATCTCATAAATTGCATAGAAAAATATGTAAAAAGAAATGCATCCATTCCATATCATCACATATCACATTAACATGAATAAAAGGAAGCGCATCCATTCATTACATTGCATCCATAAATTATCATAACATATAAGCATATCACATCATATCAACATCAAATGCATCCATACATTCATAAAGCATGAAATAAAACAAACACATCTAATCATATCGAATCTGTATCATATCATATATATCAAAAAATGGTAATTGTCATAATACAATATCTGACTCAATGTATGTATATCGATAAAAAATACAATATCCATGAGGCTATCAAAAAGGAGCCCATGAATGTATATCTGTATAAAGAATAAGACAATAATAAAAAAGTGTCTATACATGTGGGCTAGCCTTGATGGTTGCTCCCCTCACTAGGTTGTCTCTTTGGCTAATCCTCAGCTCAGGGATGTGCTCCACTCCTCTGTGAGTAATTTGTTTCTCTAATCATCGTAGGGACATCTCGATGATAGTGCATATGATAATAGGCAGCCTCGGTCATGACCTCTCTATATAAATGGGAAAAACTTGTCCGTCCCTGTGTTGCAACTGTCATGGCTTCCAATTGCTGGCACCACCCAACCTCCTGTACCAACTGCATATCAGAGGTCTATCTAAGCTGATGCTCCTGGTCCCTCTCAGCTGTCAATGCCTATACCTGTTGTGGGGCCTGGTCTCTCTCAGCAGTGATAGCCAATATCTACTGTCGAGCCTGATCTCTCTCACCTGTAACCACCTACAACTACTGTTGCAACTATTGTATCTATGCTTCATGGGGATTTGGCCCCGATAGTGGCTGTTGTGGTGTCTACTACTGTATCATTGGCTACTGAGGAGGCTACTAATTCAATGGTGGTGCATCAAGGACTTTTCTATCATGATGTTGGCCATCATGGCCATCTTTTCCTCATCCTTATCCTCTGCCCTACCCATCATCTGACTGTCCTCTACCCCTACCTACGCTACTCCCTCTCAGTCTCCCTCATGGAGGTATACCTGTTGAATTTGTAAGTCGGGGAGGGGGTATGAACCATGCATCATATGCAAGCGTAGTCTATGCATCTACCTGTCCATGATCATGGGCCCATGGCCTAACAACCAACTGTCTAAATCCCTTGACAACCTCATGGGCTGGGATCATATGTCCCCATGCTATCTCTCATGCTAACCTAGAAGAAATAACAATATACTAATCATCAAGCCTATTCTTCCTCTCACCAAACTGTTTGGAAACCTTATTGGGGAGGTACCATGATAATTGTGTACTCTCGAACCTGTATATATCAGGTTTGTCAAGAAAAGAACAGTTGTTGAACATCATTGTACCATGTTGGCATCTGAAGCCATGGTCGCCATCTGAATACTATGATATCGTCGATCACTCGACGCCAGTAAGGAATGTCGAGCTTCCCTGTGATGGAACCCATGCATCTCTAAACAACTAGATCATTTGGCTCCACATTTTCCATGTGAACAATAGGTCGAAGCATGGCAATGTACTCCCAGGCCCAAATGTGAAGAAGGGTGACCCCTGTACTGATCAAACTTCTCCCATCACAGTAAACAAAGTCATGTATATCATGGTATAGGGAGGCCAACATCACTGGTCCCCATTCAAACTGGGTCCTCCTAAAGAGCATCCAAACCTGAGATCACTTTCACAATAATCAATCTGAAGGTCAATGCCCGACCCCTATAAATCTCAAGGTTTATCTAGGATTTGACTAGGACAATGGACTCTTCATCAAGGACCTCATGGAAAGCATCATAACCATAATCAATATCATAGATCACACGCTCCCCATGTATCGACAATCGCAAAATCCACCATAGATCCTCTAGCATCACTGTCACCTCATCGATAGGTAGGTGGAACAACGAAGTCTCGATATGCCATCGCTCGCATAGCACTGTCATCATCACTGAATGGGTCTGGATGACAGGCATGTATGCAACGTACCACAAACCAATCTCTCCCAAGTGCCCCTATTGCAACTCAGACAAATCACCAAGTCTGGATAAAACTGTCAGTTGGTGCTCGTGGGACATCAAAGGCTGGATAACCTCCTACACCCATGAAGCGCACAACGTCAAAATTCACAAAAAATGGCTAAGTTCAGAGTTTTTATCCCCCAAAATGACAAAAGCGTCACTATTTATGATATCATCGCTATAACTCAAATTCCAAACAGCGACGTTGGAAGCATTCAAATTGAAAATCAAAAAATGCGTCACTAATCACACATGTGTTGCTATTTGAACTTGGCAAACCCTAATCCTAAATTCCAAATTGCAAGGTGTGTCACTAGTTACACCCACGTCACGATTTGAAATATGAAACCTTAATTTTAAATTGTGAACTGTGTCGCTATAAATCAAAATAGCATTACCAATTCTAAAAATAACGTCACTATATAGCGACGCTACCAAAATTCAAATTTCAAAATCTAATAAATGCGCTTAAAATTCAAAATTTAAATCATGTTTTGAATCACATACCGGTGATCCTACGCTTGGAGGCCTCTAGTACTTGCGAACCAGGTCGAAAATGTGTTGTGGGAGCACTCCTTGCGCCATTTTGTCAAAGGGTCAGAGCTCAAAATGCAAGACTTCTCTAAGATGTTCAATTGAAAGTGACCCTTCCTCACCTATTTATGCTTGCAAATTAGGGTTTTTTCCCTCATTTAACCATGAAGATAGGGTTTTTCACCATTTTCACCAATCTTGGAAAATTGAAGCTTATTTTGCATCATTTTTTGCGTTGTTGGCATGTTTTTTGCATCTTGAAGCCTTTTCGGACCCCTTGGGAAGCATTTTAACCTTTGTCAAGAAATCAACCCAAAATTCAAAATTTCCGCTCAATTTCTTGAGGGGGTAGGGAACTAGCTTATTCTTTCCATTGGGGCAATAGTGGGGCATCCAAAAAATTAGATTTTTTTTATTTTTTGATTTGGGCAACAATTTTGTATCCAAAGGGCGTCAGTCTTTGAGCCAACGTATCAGGTACCTTGCTTCAAAGAGGGGGAAAATGTAGACACTAAAAAATGCCCTGAATGATATCATGCAATTGAATCAGGTATACTAACATCATTTCCTCCTAAAACCCATCCTTTTTTTGCTTAATTGATTAAATTAGCCTAGATAATTAATTAATTATGTCATTTGCATCTATTAACCTCATTAATTTAATTGGGCTAATTCACCCCCTTTCATGCTAACATTTCCTCTCATTAAATAAAATAAATCAAGTTATTTAATTTAAATCCCTAAGTCCTCTTATTGAAAATTAAATAACCCTAAGTTATTTAATTAAATGTTATTTCACTTTCCCCCTTTCATTAAATCACTCTATTTAATGAAAATCATCAAATTCCCCTAATTGTATAATTAAACATTTATTTAATTATCAATTACTAATTAATCTAATTCCCCCTACTTGCAAAGGAATATTCCTCCTTTGCACATTCCTCTAGAAGGAATATTCCCTTCCCCTTTTGCACATTAAAACTTTGTTTTAATTTGCTAAATATCTATTTTCCTCACCCACGAGAATATTCCAAAGAATATCCTCTTTCTTCACTCATTTGAAAAAGGGGAATATTCATTTTCTAACAAACTTACTTGACTTCTTGTGCAAGTTAGCTTGTGACCTCTTGTGCAAGTTAAAAGTGTGTTTGTTTGGACAAAGGTGAGCCCTTGATTATATCTCATCTTGCATCCTCAACTCTTGATGGGAATCCATGATCCATGCCTCCAATTTTTTTCCATCCTTGACCGTTGATTAACCTTTTTGATCTCAACCCTCTATTTCTCATTTTCTTTTCTATAAATGGATATATCTTTTAACATCTTTTAACATCTTTTAACATCAAACTTATTCTATTAAAATCACTCAGACTCACATTCACACTCATATTTAGCATTTACTTGACATATTTTAAGTTTAATTACTTGCATTAAATAGCTTATATTCCATTAATAGTTTCCATGGTAACTTAGATGCATACATTTAGCTTGTTTGTTAATTAGGATTTTAATCTTTTATCTTAGAATCCATTTAGATTGGCTTTGCATACATCCATACCAAATCATCTTAATCTAAATAATGTTAAAATAGCTTGCATCAGGATCATTCAACTTTAAATCATGTTTCAACACACATTTTACAATGGTTTCATCAATTTTCTTTAATAAAATTGATTGAAACAAGCTTATTATCCCTGGGATTGGGAAAGGGTCATCATTCCACATCAACGCGACACCACTCCCCCAATAGGATAAATTGCAATGGATTAGAGTAGGCATTTTAAAAGCTTTCATAGTTTAGCTTGTTAGTTTTGATAAATTCTTAGTTTAGTTTAAATTGAATGATCTCTATCAGATTGACATTTAGTGGCATGAATATGCGTTGATTCTTCATGGATCAAGTGTAGTCAGCCCATACTAATCCGTCATTCACAAGATTAAATAAATATATCTATTTATTTAATTTCCTTTTTCATCCACTTTCCATTAGTGATTTAAATGTTTTTGAAATGAATAAGAAAACTAAGAGGGGGGGGTGAACCAGTTGTAGAAAATTAAACCTTCAAAACCCTTAACATTAATCAGATCCACAAGCATTCATTAAACCCTTATTATGTTAGTTTGATTAAACATGAAATGTAGTTAAAATAAACTAAAATCACAACACCATACACAAGAGAACACCAAATTTACGTGGAAAACCTAATGAGGGAAAAACCACAGTGAGGATTAGCTCATAATATAAGTAATAGAAAAATTGGTACAAAAGGGCTCACTGCTAGAATAGGACACATCGTCCAAAAGGGATCACAGCCAAGGCTCACTACCATGGAAATAATATAAGAAGATAAAAGAAAAATGTTACACAAAGAACACTTCTCAATGCAACAAGGAGTCCACCACAATTGTTCACACACTTTCATAGTCTCACATGAAAGATTTCGAATGCCTTCAGCTCACCGCCTTTAGGAACCCTAACATGAAGTTCGCACTGCTCTGCTCAAATTCGCATCACACACATCACTCACATCAATCTCACATCTATCTTACTTCTTATTCTTTCATCTCTCACTTGCATCAACACCATACACATTTATATCAATCTCTACCTAAAAACTTTCTCCAATGTTAGCCACTAGCCGTTATACATACAAATTCAAAATAGGTCAGCACCTAAACATTCCCATGGTTGATAGGAACAAAATAATACCTACATAAATCCTTAATTAGGACCCAAATAGATCTCAACATACTTCAACATGATTGTACAAGCCTCACATGTAGTGTTAAGCACAAGGTTGACCAACACCTGTGCAAAACACCATAATCATTAAGTACATGCTTCCTTAAACCAATCTGAAAAGCTAAAAGGTTTCAAACAACATAATTTACTTGAATTGAATCTAGAATAATCCACAAACTACTTAAGATTCATCAAACACTTCATCCAATTTTGCATCAACAAATACTTCAACTCAGAATAACTGGTAACCCTTATTTGCATACTGATATATGAAACTCACTCTGTACTACACCAAATCAAGAAAACACTTGAATACAAAAAGATAAAAGCATTATAATAAACTTCCCAAATTTTCACAACCTGAAGCCAACCAACAGAGAAGCGCAAAGCAAATACATTTCTCTTAGGCCACATAAAACATCACTGAACAACTAGTTCACACACTAGTGAAAATATCTCACACTGTACAACGATATAGAAACCCAAATTTTGAATATAGCAACTTCTAACCACCTTGAATAACCTATAAGATCCACATAGGAATATCATCAACACAGAAGGAAAGTGGAGCACAATATTGGAGCACACAATGAACACTTGCACAATACAATTTACTTTGTTTATTAATTTTTCTCAAAAGAACTTGGAAACAAAGTACCAGAGATATCATCTCAACTCATTACTTCATTCCAACTCACCTTCAGACTTTGCAACAAAAAAAATAGCTCCATGTACTCACAACACTTCCTCAAGGTCTCAACTACACATGCACAACCTATTTTCCTCTTTTTCACAATTTTCTCAATATCCTCAACATCTTCATCCCATAGTTGACATCAATGAAAACACCAGTTAGTAGACTTTATGTTGAAATCAATGACAACACCATAATTCTTGCAACAATCCCCCCCTTTGTCATTGATGGCAACAAAAGACGTGAAAAACCACCAAAGACCACACAATAGCTCTAAACACTCTCTCCTCAGACCTTATGTAGACACATAAAATTGACCTAGACCTGCAAGTCCTATTTTATCCATATTTCCTCCTAGCATAATTAAAATATTTAATTATGTCCTATGGTCCAATTTCAACTATTAATTAAATAATTCATAACTATTTAATTAATTCATGTCTTTTATTCCTCTTGATTATTTAAATAAATAAATTTTATTTATCTATTTAAATATGTCGCTAATTCTCTAATGTCTCTCTATGATTAAATAAATTCTTAAATTTATTTAATTATCTTTGGTCCATTATTCCCTCATGATTATTTAAATACATCATTAATTTCTAAATGTCTTCTCATAATTAAATAAGTTAATTTATTTAATTATTGTCCACCTTGGCATCCTCCCAATTTTAAATAAAATTATTTAAAATTGTCCCATTTTCTAATTTTCTCTCTCTTAGTAAATAATTTCAAATTAATTATTTACTGTCACTTGGCCCACCTTTTGAATTAAATTATTTTTTTAATTTAAAATAACAACTTTCCTCCATAAATCAAATAATTTCTATTATTATTTGATTTTCCAGCTCTTTCTTTTTCCGTTCCATTCTTATCTCCTTGTCACATGCAATCTTGTCCCTTGATTTGATTTTCTAAAATCAAATCTTGACCATTCATTTCAAATTTACCCTAATATTGCCCCTAACCCTAATTGTGGGTTGTCACATTCAATTTTAACCATTGATCTTAGGGCATTTGTCAATCTTCAATCTTGGCCATTCATCCAAAATTGACTTTTCTATAAAATGACAATTTTGGTCTCATTTGCACATCTCTTGGCATTTACATGTCTTGGAGTTTACATCTCTTGACATCTTATGCAATCTACATCTTAGACAATCTTCATCTCTTAGCATCTTGACATCTTGGCATTTCATAGGCTTGCTTCATAGTTGCTTAGTTGCATTATAGTTGCTTAGTTGCATTATAGTTGCTTAGTTGCATTGTGTAGTATTTTAGATAGAATCCTTCAACATTTTCTTAGGATATTATCATTATCATAGGTTTCTCATCTCAAATATGAGGGCAAACACAATATTGCAGCAAATAGAGAAGGTGCAATGGAGGTCAATCATGGAGGTTGAAGACATTTGGTAAACTCTTTCCTTGTTTTCATGTTTTTACTCCTTTGTACTTCATTGATTGCTTTGGATTTTAGTTGTTTAAGCTCTAATTTTCTAACCTAGGTTTTTCCCTAAGCTACATTGGTGAACCCGATGCAAAAATTGTGTTTTTTGCAAATTTTTGTACATTTTTTGTTTGTTTTTGTAGGTACAGGTATGACGCGATGCATTAGCTATTTTCTGAGCTGCATTCAAAGTATCGCAATGCATTCACGTTTCCAAATGATGCATACACTCTGTTGCGACGCATCAGACTCGTAAAATGACACATTTGCTCTTTTGCGACACATTTGCTTTGCAGGTCAACGCATTTGTCTGCAAATTCCAGATTTTGGCCCCGAGATGCATTTGCTGTGCAAAATGACGCATTTGCCTGGCAATTTCCAGATTTTTCCCTGCGACACATTTGATTTGTAGAATGATGCATTCACCTAGTAAAATTTACTTTTGGGTTTTTTACAGAATTTTTCTAAATTTTTCTTTTTCATTTAGTAGCTTAGGGGTTTTGGGTTACTAATATTTTGTTTGCAGAATGTTGCGAGGAGTCTAACCTTGTTTTTTTTAATTTTCTTATCACATTTTCAATTCCTTAAGTAAACAATCAATAAAAAAAAACTTCCATTCAAATTCATATGGTTAAAATGAACATGCATGCACACTCATGGGCTTAAAATGAACACAATCATGCATTGAAACTCATATGGTTAAAATGAACTTTGTCTTTCTCACATCAAGTTAAGAGTTTAAAAAGAACAAAGTGTCTTAAGTGTCTTCCTCACATTATAACTTTGGTAACTAAAATTAACAAGTGTCTCCAATTTTGTGTAACCCCGATTCAATAATAGAAGTATCCTCTCTGCTTGCACACTTGTGTGATCCTGGGTGCAAGAGAAATTGTTATTGAATCTAATAATTTGGCTTTCCTTGGTGGGAAAAAGTACTCATCCCAAGGCGACTCAAACTGACAACAAAGTTCTTTGCCCGAGCCACTCCCGACCGGTATACAAATATGAATCCTAATGGAAAGCTTAGGATTACGACTGCAGATGTGTCACATAGATAAGTGAATTCCCCAAAACCCTATTTAGCGTAACCTCTTCAGGCTGGAATTCCTCCTTATCAGAGCTAATCTTGCCCCATGTGTGGCCACTCGAATGGGAGTCTTGAACTAAATTTTTTTGTGTAGTTTCCAGAAACCCATCTATTTGCTAGCGCAACAACAGTCGTTGCCAAGGCATCCACATTCTCACAGTTCTTAGTAGAGGTGAAAATCCTACCATGGGAGTTTTATGGGGGCTTGAAGCTTGGTTGACCCAAGAAGTGAGTGCAATGTAAGGGGGAGCTTGTGTGGCCAAACTTCTAAATCACCTGCTAAGAATAAGTGTGGCTGGGGAAACCCACATGGAATCTAGTGAATATAGTCCTTGCCTAACCTAGGGTTGTGCTTGTCTTCATTGTGCATATTTTCAAATATTCAAAAGACATTGTGTTTTCCAAGTGTTTTCTGAGAAATTAAACAAATAACACTTTTCACAGACCTGGAAACACTCATTCAAACTCAAATAATTCTGAAATTTTTCCAAAATTTCAAACAAATTAGACCTCCATTCAACTCACATCGCATTTGCTATCCACTATAACACATTTTCCACTATGAACCACATTTGAAACTTTTTGTGCTGCAATCACTCTGCTAAAATGCATTTGTTGCTTTTTGTAACACATTTGACTGATCTGAACCACATTTGATTTCCAGAAAAAAAACAATTGCTTTACTGTGCCGCATCTGTAACTAGGAAAGATACATTCACTTATTCTGAGACACATTTGACACCCTCCAACACATTTGAGACCTAAAACGACGTAATTTCCTGACACTTGCAAAAACACTATTACAGTCCAAAACCCGAGTCCAAACATTTTCAATATGTTGTCAAACATCTTTTTCCAGTGGCCTCTATTAAAATACAGTCAAGGAATTTCTCATGTTCTTCATTCTTTGCATCTTTTAGCTTGCATTCTCTCGTAGGTCCATCTTTGCAAATTTTAGTTGTACCCTTAGAGTCCATCATTTTTTAGCAATAGACTAGTCTATAGGTCCTCATCTTTTTGCAGACTTTGGATTAGGAAAACTTACCAACCTTGCAAAATATTTTCCTTCAAAAGTAGGTTATCATTAGATTTAGTCAAAATCATTTCCCTTAGTCATTTTCCTTTTGTGAGACCTTTCCAACTCATAAGTCTAGTTAGGAAACCTCACTTTGTCATCTTGTCATTTAGTCATACCAACAAGTCCTTTGATGATCCAAATTGAGACATAGACCAAGCTTTGAGTGGTTGAGTAAACCTTTTCCAAAAATCCATCATTACTTAGACCTTTGCATTTGCATACTTTAGTACTCATTTTTCATATCTTATTCCAAAAATAAAAAAAATAAGTGTCATTCCTTTCATCTTAGTTTTCATTGTCCTTTTGCATTTTCCATTTACTTTAGACAACATTGTCATATTGCATTTCTTATTTCCAAAAACCCAAAAATATAGTTTGCATTTACATCCCTTATTAAAAAAAAAATCCAAAAATATAGTATCATTCCCTTTCATAGACTTAGTTGTCATTTTCCTAGTTTGAGAAAATCCTTATATGGTTGAGACTAGGATCCAAAGAAAAAGAAGACAAATGGGTTCTTTTGGACAAGACACCAACCCCTATAAATTTTCCAATGACATGAACCAAGACACATCTTTCATCAATCCTTTCAATGACATGAACATGCCATCTTATTCACGCAACATCTTTGAACCATTCATAAGTAGAGATGAACATAGACGTGTAATTGAGGAAGACATAGAAGCTGCAACACAAAATCCTGAAGTGGCCTCTTTTGTGGAAGAATTGGTCTTGCAAGATTCAGATAGATATCTAGCCATACTTTTACACCAAGGGGCCAAATTACCACGTGGGTTTGACATTAACACCTTAAGAGAAGCTTCTCCTAATCATGATGCAAACAACAATACGAACAATGCCTCCAACACTAGTCAACCTCAACACAATGTAAACAATACCTTCATTGGTGCCACCACATAAAGTGCAACAAACACCATCAATGCTACCTCTAATGACACCTCCAATCAAAATACTTCTAGCACGGTAAACAAAACATCCATTGGGGGAACATCAACCATGTCACAATCAATGCCTCTAAAATCAACAACTTCATCACAATCAATTGGAACTACCTTTGGATCCTCAACAATGGGGACAAATTCATCAAAACATTTATTTGGGGCTTCATCTAGTGCCATGGGAACAACATCATTAAATCCTTTATTTGGGTCCTCAACCAATGCCATGGGAACAAACCCATTCAACCCCTTTGGGAGGAATAAATGATGAATTTCCATTCCAGGACCTCAACCAAATGTCAACACTTCATCACAACTTAATACCAACACCAATATTCCCCAAAGGAAAAACACCAACATTCCCCATGGAAACTTATACCAATTTGGACAAGACAACTAGATTACACAATACATGACTTCATTTGGACACCAAAATACTCAAGGTCAACACATTCCAAAAATATTGATTAATACTGTTGGAGGACACATTCCCACATATGCATCACACATTCATACCCATCAACACATCCCTAATCAAAACACACAATACCAACAACCTCCAAACCAAAACACGTCATACATTTCACAAAAACACATCCCACAACAATATCAGAATACATCTTCGCAAAAAATGGGAACTCATGGAATACCTATCACTAACATGTGTGATACTACAAACAACCCCATAATTGATGCACTTATAGCTTAGATTATGACCTTGCAAAAATAGATGGAGAACATGCAAATGAAACAAAAAAAGACTCACACATCATATGACCTATGTCCATACCCTTTCGACACAAGTCTACACATGCCAAACTTCCCTCCTAGATACATGGTGCCAAACTTTACTAAATACAAAGGCAAGACAAACCCCCTTGAACACATTCGAGAATTTACAACCAATTGCGTGGACATCGCCTATGAACATACTTATTTGATGAGGCTCTTCCCTAGGAGTCTTGCAGGTCCCACACTTGAATGGTTCTCTACTTTTTCTAAGGGAATAAAGTCACGGGATGAACTTGTAGACAAATTTGTAAGAAATTATGCCTATAACATTGATACCGACGTCTCCATTACCAATTTATGCACACTTACTCAAGAAGAAATTGGTGAGACCTTTATCCCATTCTTCCAAAGATGGAGGAGTTTAGCAAGTTGTTGCCATGTTGAGATACCCGAGAAAGAAAAAGTTGACATGTTTGTCCAAAATGTCTCGGGCCCATTGAAATATGGCTTGCAAGTTCATTGTTGCACCACCTTTATAGACCTAGTCGAAAAGGGAGTACAAATTGAAAAGGACCCTATCACTAAAGGAGAACTCAAATATGGCCCTAGGAACACAAACACAAACCCACCTGTTGACAAGAATAAATACTAGGTCAAGAATAAAAAAATCACCAATGATGGCATTATTGACGATAAGGTGGTAAAAACAATGGGTCCTGTACTCACTCCCAAAGGAGCTCAATCGCAAAACACATCATTGATCACATCGTAACCTGCTGCAAATGCTATCCAAAATAATCAAAACAATCAAAACAACCAAAACAATCAAAACCAAGGGTAGCTACGTCAATCCAGACAATTTCCAAAGAGACATACATACACTGCCTTGGGTGAACCAATCAAAGACATCCTTAAGAAGCTCCTCCAAAATGGTGTCATCACATTGTAGGACCCTAAGCCATATGACCTAGAATAGTTTAAGCCATCTTGGTGGGACGACAACACATTCTATGATTACCACCACACAAAAGGGCATAAAACCTCCTCTTGTTGACAACTAAGAAATCTTGTACAAGACCTCATTGAAAATCGCACCATTGAACTAGGTGGGAAACAATTTGCTTCAAACGTAGACCATACAATTCATAAAAACCCATTGTAGGACCATGGTTCAAATAATCCCTCAACATCAGGTCCAAAGACTAATAATAATTGAGCCAATTACACTCATGCCGCCTTCGACTATTTTGGTGGATCCATTATTAATCACGTTCGAGCTACTGATGAACATGTCAATACAATTACTGTCAAGAGAGCACCCAAGTGTAATGTCACTACCCGTGGTGGCAAGGTCACAATAGCTGGTCTTCCTCCCCCTAGACAGCCGAAGATTATGATACCCGGTCCATCTTCCAAACAGTCGCAACCTAAGGGATAGTTCAATCTCATTGACCAATTAGGAAAGATGCCTGCTCAAATCTCTATACTTGAGTTGTTACGCATCTCTCCTGTGCACAAGGCCATACGTGAAAAAACTTTACAAGAGTCTTTTGTCCCTCATGACATTGATTTCAACCAATTCGAGGCCATGGTTAGATACTTGACCACCCCTCATCACATAAAATTTTCAGACCAAGACTATTCGTCACCCAAGCCATCTCATAATGACACAGTCCATATCGAAGTATTCATCCATAAACATAAGGTTAGATGAGTTTTATTAGATGGTGGAGCAAGACTAAACATATGCTCCCTAAAACTAGTTAAGGCTCTAGGCTTCTTTGATGCTTGTGTAGACACTACTAAGAGCATTGTTATAAAGGCGTATGATGATGAGGAACGCTCCTCTCAGGGCATTATCACACTTCCTATCAGATTTGGGCCGGTAATTGTAGATACAACATGTCAAGTCCTGGATCTTGAGCTACCATATAACATCTTGCTTGGTCGACCCTCGATCCACGCCTTAAAAGATGTTCTGTCCACTTACCACCAATGCTTGAAATTTCCTTTTGACAACACCGAAATCACCATACATGGAGACCCCGATCCCTTCTAGTATTGCACCAATCTAAGGGGTATTTTAGAACATCAAGTGCCCATTAACCGAGAAGCTTCGACCTCCTCTTCATCCAAATTCATCGATCTATCCACACTCACCAAACCATCCACCTCCACCCCTTCATCTTCCACCACACCATCTCCCTCCGTCCCGAAGGCTAATCATAATATCAAGATCCAAGACCAAGGTTGGAGGGAATATAAATTGAACACGACCTACTACATCACTAAAATACCCAAGTCTCCCAAGGCTTATGGTCGACCTTGTTTTAGAATGGAGCCTAAAGAGGTTTTCAAGGTTCCCCTGACATAGATTTTCATAAAATGGGGAGAAATGAGCAAAGAAGACATTGAAGATTTATCGACATGGATTTATAAGGACTTAGAAGACCCATCTCCATTACCAGTTCAGATATATGGTAAAGGCTATGACATAATGAAGGCGAAAGGCTATGACGAAACTAGTGGCCTTGGTAAAAATAAAAATGGAATGCGAGAACCTATAATGCCTTACTGAAGACCAAAGCCTCTTGGGTTAGGGTTTGGGTTACCAGAAATTGACGAGCAACGTACCAATGTACTTTTAGATGAGAGTGTGAATGCTTCTGAAAGTGTCAAGACTATTGAATATTCTCTTATCAAAACTAACTCACATGAATGGGAATTTGGTTCCCAAAGATCCCTGAGCGACTGTTGCCTTGATGAATTATTTCTAGAACCTGGTGAACTTTCATTTGATGAATGATTTAGACAAATGTTCAAAGTTGATCTTCCTAAAGACACTCCAAAAGTCCCATTGAAGAAAGAAGAAGGGGTCAGACTCTCTTGGCCTTGCGACAATGATAAACCTACACCGTCATCTAACTGTCACCCTGACACACCTATCCAACCATCTGATCTTAATGATCATCATTCGGGTTCATCTGAATCGCCACATGACACTAATGATCGTGATTCAAATCCATTCATCCCCTACTTTTCCAATGATTCTAACCTATCTGAATCAAGTGAAGGAGAATACTGGATAGAATCCTAATGGGAGTTAGAAGATGACAATTTCATATTTACCCTTTTTGAATTAGTCTGCATGCTTTCCACATCTTCCCCACCATTCACCAACACTGATGATGGTATCTCCCTCATCTACCCTCAACTAATTGGTTGGGATTAACAAGGCCCGCTAGCTATGAACATATTTTAGAACGACGAAGCTATTGTAGAATTCATGGGACTCCGTGAAGGCATACCAATTGGGGACCACAAGGTAGGATTCGCTATAGACCTAGATTGTTCAACATACTTTGGGGATACTGTACAATCCTCTAGTCATAAAAATAAAAATATAAAATAAAACAAAAAAAGACATGTCTTTAGGTGAAAATCAAAAGGCACCTTTTGACGATACAAAAGTAAAAATAAAGATGTATCCAAGGGTGAAAACCTCTTCGAGGTGCCCAAGGATGGATGATTGAATTTTCTCCCCATGACACAGGAAAAATCAGAAATGCTCATTGAGGATACCATGGAAGTCAACATAGCCACAATAAAAGATCCTAAAATTTTCCTCTTTGCAACATCTTTGATAGAGGAAGAGAAACTAGAATTTCACAAATTCTTCTTAGAGCGTAAGATTAACTTTGCATGGTTTTATGCCGATATGCCTGGATTGAATCTAGAGTTAGTATTACATCATTTTCCCTTAGTTCTAGATGCCAAGCCAGTGAAACAAAAGCTGTGAAAGATGCATCCACAGATCGCCTTGTTAGTCAAAGCAGAGCTCAAGAAATTGCTAGATGTGGGATTCATACGATCAATAGACTACGTTGAATGGATTTTAAATCTTGTACCCATCACGAAGCCAAATGGAAAAATATGCATCTACACAGACTTTCGGGACTTGAATAAAGTGTGTCCAAAGGATGACTTTCCATTACCCAACATAGACATCATAGTTGACCTTACAATAGGATATGAGATGTTGTCTCTCATGGATGGTTTCTCAGGTTACAATTAGATCCAGATAGCTCCTAAAGATTAGCATAAAACAACATTCACCTGTCCTTGGGGTACATATTGCTGGAACATCATGCCTTTTGGTCTCAAGAATGCAAGTGCCACATATCAATGAGACATGACAACAATATTTCATGACATGATGCACACACTGATGGAAGATTATGTGGATGAAGTTTTGGAAAAGTATTTGACATGCAAGGATCACCTTAATGTGCTAGACAAAATTTTCAAAAGACTGGAAGAATACAAGGTCCACTTGAATCCTAAGAAGTGTGTCTTTGGTGTGACATAAGGAAAACTTTTGGGATATATAGTTTCTCATAGAGGGATTGAAGTTGATCCTGCCAAAGTGAAAGCCATATTAGACATGCCTCCCCCAAAAGGAATAAGTGAACTTAGGACATTGCGAGGTAGATTACAGTCTATCCAACACTTCATCGCACAAGTGGAAGATAAGTGCCAACCATTTCAATATCTCCTGTGCAGAGGCATCCCCTTTGTTTGGAATGATAGATGTCAAGAGGCTTTCCAACAAATAAAAGACTATCTATTGTCACCTCCTGTCTTAATGCCACCTATTAAAGGAAAACCTTTGATTCTATATATTTCTACCACAACTTTAGCATTGGGGGCATTTCTTGCACAAAATGATCATGATGAGAGGGAAATGGAAATATACTACATCAGTCGCACATTGGTTGGATATGAGCTCAACTACACATCTATAGAACGTGCTTGTCTTGTAGTTGTTTTTGTTGCCCAAAAGTTAAGGCACTACATGCTAAATCATAAGACACATTTCATGACAAAGATTGATCCCTTGAAATATCTCCTAAGTCAAGCATCATTGACAGGTCATTTGGAAAAGTGGGTTATGATATTGAGTGAGTATGACATACAATATGTAGAACAAAAGGCCATAAAAGGACAAGTAATAGTAGATCAACTTGCAGATGGCCCTATACAAGGCGATCATCCACTAGTAGCAAACTTCCCTGATGAGTCAATATTTCATACAGAGCCTAAATCACCTTGGAAACTATACTTTGATGGGTCTCACATTAGTCATGGCTTAGGAGCAAGTATACTATTTATCACACCACAAGAAGATTCCATTTTGAAGTCATTCTGCATTGCTTTTTCATGTACAAACAATGTTGCAGAATATGAGGCACTTATCACAAGACTTTGAATGGCCATAAAATGGAAAATCAAAACACTCCTAGTTTTCGAAGATTCTTAGTTGGTCATAAATCAAGTTAACGATGAATATGACAACAAGGACAAAAAGTTAATGCATTACAAAACGCATGGTTGACAGTTTGTAGACATATTTCCACAGGGTTGCTTTTGAACAAATTCCTAGGGCACAAAACAAGGCAACAAACACAATGGCTACAATCGGATCTCTCCTAGACATTCCTAGCAATGTGTCACAATTTGAGTTTTCGGTTGAACAACTTCTGGTTCCTGCATGTGACATTCCAAAGTCAGAAATGGTTCGTGAGCTTGTTGGTCCCAACTCACCATGGTATCAAGACATTTACGACTATCTCCAGTCCCAATACCCTTTCCTCAGACCTATCCAATAACCAACAAAAATCCTTTATCTGTAAAGCTACCCGATACACCATCATCAATGACACCATATACCGTTGTAGCTTTGAAAATACCCTTCTTTAATGTCTCAACACTCGTGAAGCATGGAAAAACTTACATGAGGTACATGAGGGTATATGCAAATCTCATTCGAGTGGCCCTACCTTAGCTAAGAAGATCATGAAACTTGGGTATTACTGGCTGACAATGGAAAAAGATGCACTTGAGTTTGTTAGAACATGTCGCCAATTTCAAGTACATTGTGATTTGATTCATGCACCAGCATAGGAACTTCAATCGATTACTTCTCCTTGGCCCTTTGCACAATGGGGACTCGATCTTGTGGGAAAAATCCATCCTACCTCTTCCAATGGCCATAAATTCATTATCACCACCACTAAGTATTTCACTAAGCGAATCAAAGCCATCCCCCTCACATACATAAGCGACAAGAAAATTTATAAATTTATCCTCAATTATATCATATGTTGGTATGGTATTCCACAATCCATCATCACAGACAATGTTCGTCTCTTCAAAAATCAAGACGTCCATGATTTGTGTAAGGCGTCTAAATCCAACATCATTTCTCCACACCATACTACCCACAAGGAAATATTCAAGCTGAGGAATCCAATAAGACAATTATTAAAATTCTTAAGAAGATAGTCAATGACGCTGGTCGTGACTAGCATGTACAACTTAACCCTGCTTTGTGGGCCTACCACACCAGCATCCGCACGCCCACTGGAGCCACTTCATTCACCTTGGTCTTTGGAGCTGAAGCCATCTTACCCATCGAGGTTGAAATTCCATCTTTACGAGTCTCTCTGAAGGGTTTGATCAATGATGAAGAGTATAGACAATCACAATTGCATGAACTAGAAATGTTAGAGGAACGCAGACAAAATTCCTTAAATCACTTACATGCATATTAGAACTGCCTATGCCGTAGTTATAACAAGAGATTCATGGTCAGAAAATTTGACATTGGCGACTTGGTCCTAATGCAAAATCCTAAGAATTAGTCTGACAAAGGAAACCCAGCAAGTTCTAGGCCAATTGGCTGGGTCCATATATCATCACGACCTCATTCAGTTATGGAGCTTACCAACTAGCTACTCTAGATGGAAAACAGTTAACAAATCTTATCAACAGTCTGCATCTCCAGAAATTCTACACATAGCATCAGAGAGCTAGGTTGAAAACCATAAAAATATAAAAAAAGTGAAAAATACAAAAAAATCATCACCTTGATGAAAACCTGGCAAATAGGCGTCTTGGTGACACCCAAAAAAAATAAAAAATGAAAAAACTGACAAAAATAGTAAAGATAAATAATTCGTCCAATAGTGAAAACTTGGTAAATAGGCGCTTTGGATAAGTACCATGGTGAAAACCTGGCAAACAGGTGCCATGCGTAGTCAGTCTTTGCTTCGCCATCTACTGTCACTCTATTTGCCTTAGTCCATAATAAATACCCACTTTTTTGACACCATTATGACACCCATCATAGAACCTCGCCATTCCTTTCCATGGCTGACAATGGTTTACATCAGGTCTTGGCTTACCATCGGTCTATCATCCCAAGCACGTCCTTTTCACATCTTTCAAACTTGACTAGTCTTGGACCTTACTAGGGGCAATCCTTTATCACCTGAGTGCAGTGAGTATCGCATATGGTCCTACCAATTGAAAATGTCCTGAAAAAATAAAAATAAAATCATAAAATGTCCTAAAAAAAAGACAAAAAAATTCATAAAATGTCCTAAAAAAAGACCTAAAAATCAAAAAATGTCCTAAAAAGACCAAAAATGATAAAATGTAAAAAGACAAAAATCATAAAATGTCCTAAAAAAAAATGTCTTGGAAAAAGACAATAATAAAAAATGTCCTAAAAAGACCTAAAAATTAGAAAATGCCTTGAAAAAAGACCTAAATATCAGAAAATGTCTGAAAAAGAGAAAAATTAGAAAATGTCCTAAAAAAGATAAAAAAAGTCCTGAAAAAAGTCCTAAAAATCATAAAAAGTCCTAAAAAATAAAAATCCTAAAAATAAAAAAAAAGTATTGAAGAAATCCAAAAAAATCAAAACATATCAAAAATCCCAAAAACAGAGTCATATTTTGTCATGTCAGTCAGTCTTTGTCATTGTCGAACTACATTGTCTCTGTGCATTTGCTAAGTAAGCAAGGCTCATCTTTGGGCCCCCGAGACATTAGGTCAGTCTTTCTAGGTTTGTTAAAATAAAATCATGACTCAATCTTTGGTCATCATGACAAAGTCATTGGTTGTGTCGAACTACGAGGTCTTTGAGTGTATGACGTAGGAAAGGCCATCAATCAATGAGCCCCCAAGGCCACACTAGGTCAGTCCATTAGGGTTCATGACATTGCACTGGCACACACGTCAAATATCTTCAAATCAAACAAATTATTCTAAAACAAACAACTTCTCAAAAAAACTTTGGCAATTATTTTATCAACATGTCAATTACATTTGCATGTCAATGCGGGCATCTAGTCAATTCTGTCAAAACAAGTCAAACTTAGTCAACTTCAGCCAAAATAGTCAAACTATCAACTCTTGGTTATTCTTCGGATGTGTCCTTTTGAAGAACAACCCCTATAATTTATTTATGCCTTAGGATGTGTCCTTCCTAGGCATCGTCACCATCATCTGACATTTTGAGGGATTCTCTTGACATTGACATCATTCAGGATGTGTCCTTCCTGAATTTGGCATTACTTAGCATTCGTCCCCTAGACATTGTCAAACCCGACATCTCAACATCAAAACACTTGACATTCAGATACACTTGGCAAACACTTGGAAAACACTATCTTGGCATTTTTTCCTTTGATTTTTCATCATGCTACTAGTTTCTCAAGGATGTCTTGATAACAGGATTTAGAGAAGCAACGGCGTATCATAATGATTGGCTTGTCTTGTCTTTTTCAAATAGTCATGTTGCTAGTTCCTTGAGGATTTCCTGGCAATAGGATTTAGAGGATCAATTCCATTTCATGGCTTGTCTTCTTTGTCTTTGTTGTTTGTGGTTGGTTGTGACAAAAAGATTGGGGCAACTACACTCTTAGTATGAGTCATGATCATCCTTTTCTGCGACTGTTTGTCTTATGTGATGGTACGACCTTGCACACCATTGATCTATGTCATATCATGGTATCTGTTGGCCATTAAAATAATCCACCCAATGATGATTAAGAGCAACAATTATCAGTTCTTTGGTAATATGTCGAAGGATTATGTCTCCGCACTAACATCCATCTCCTTCGGTCTTGTCGTTTCTCCCCTTCTGTCTCTTGATGATATCCTGTGGCATACAAAAATATAATTGCATACATGATCATATAGACATTGCATTAATTCATCACACATTTTCATACATCCATTCATATATTTACATCATGCATTAAACATTCAGGCATACATTAATTAAACATCCATTTACATATTTACATCACTAGCATATAACACTTGCATTCATTGGCATTCACATAACATATAAATTCATACATCGTCCATATCACTAATGAATATACATCATAACATAAGGCATCATATGTAACATTATCCATATACATATAGTCATACATTAATGCATCCATAATCATAAACATGGTATTCATTAGAATCAAAACATTATGCATCCATATAGAACAACAACATCATCATCATCATCATATAACCATCGTATAACATAATATCATCATGGCATATTATCATAAAATAACCATCATAAATGCATACATCATAGACATAATCAAATCATAATGCATCATCATATAATAGAAAGCATATAGGCTGCATCAAAACTGCATCATATATAATCTCATAAAATCATGTCATAGGATAGAATCATGAGATATCCCAAAAATAGAACTCATAGCTCGATGGTCAAAATATAAATGTCACAACATGAATGTATGAAACATAATGTCAATATAACAATCATAATTCCCCTAGGTTGTGCTCTCCTCATCCCCTTGAGGAGAAGACCAAGGTGACCGATGCTCGGTAAGAGGAACTGATGGCATCATGGACATGGTGGGCAGACTCTGTGAAGCTGATGGACTTGTGGCTGGTGGTTGACTGTGCTCTGACCTATGACCTAAAGCAGATGAACCATGGCTATGAATAGACTTGTGGCCCGAGGAGTACCTATGGTTGTGATGAGATTGGTGACCTGATGAATTCCTTGAGGAAGTAAAACCACCCACACTGCTCTGACTACAACTGTTGTGATTCTGACTGCTACTCCCTAACCCAGTCCTTGTCCTGCTATGAGATCTCGACAAACCAGGCTCTCTTTGATCAACCGACACTGCTCTCTCATATAACATACGATATTGGCCCCTTCTAGCACTGACCCTGACCAACTCTCTGGAAAAATCACCAACTGGCCCTACATATAATTCTACAAACCTTGTGCTCCAACTCTATGCCTCCCGTTGTCGAATCTCAGCCTGATCTCTCTCGACCTGAGTCACCTCTAACTTTGCTCACAAGGATCTAATCTCTGCTGTAGCCTCATCCAGTCTCCTCTGCATATCTTCTAATCTTTGGTCCATAGTGGCATCATGAGGCAAAGGTGGTCCTCTAGGTATGTCATCATCTCCCTCCACCATCCGCTCCCTGAGCTCTCTGTGCCTCATCCATAGCATCCTCACTACCAATGTTCATCTCCTCATCATCATCACCCCCAATAGCCTCCTCCCCTCCGTCGACATCCAAGGCCTCCTCTACTACGTGCACCTCAGTCTCCACCTCTTCCTCCTGTTTAACCTCAACCTCTAGCTGCTCCTCCTCCTATCAGACCTCCGCTACCTTAGGAATTGCATCTAAGGGCACTCTCTCCACACACTAGAAGATTCTCCTACCATGCCTCCCACCGTCTCCTCCTCTCCTCCTCCCCCCACTCCCACCATCTCCTCCATCACCTTTGTCATCTCTTCCACCTCTCCCCCCATCTCCTCCCCCTCCATCCACTTTTCCTCCATCCCTCCCCCTCCCTCTGCCACCATCTTTGCCTCCTCTACCACCTCATCCCACTCATGGTATAACTAAACGATGATCCACTAGTGCAGGACCATTTGGGTCTATCAACGACTGTGATCTATGTGCTTTCCATCATGTGTCAAACTCAGCTATCATCCTAACATCTGCTGGATCCCCTCTCCAAGTCCACTGCCGTGCCACCAACCCGTCAATTTGCTACTCTGCTAGGGGCACTGATATAGAAGGTCCCCATATAGTCTCTCATGAGGATCCGACATACTCTGTAGTCCCCACTGGTACATCTTTCCACTCACCAAACTGTCATAACACCCACTGGGGTAGGTACATCTCAATGATAGGCTGTGACTGCACCATGCAACCAATGAGATATCTAAGCTATCTACAGAATGGCAAATGATCACCCTCATCTGCCCACTGGGCACAATCCCTATATGACCTCCAAACAAATGCCATCAAAGTGTCAATCTTGTGTCGCCAATAGCTTATCTCTCCAACTTAAGTCTGTTGAAGGGCACCCACATATAGATAGACATAAGGCATCCCCTCAACCAGCTATGATCTATGAATAGGTGGACGAAAGACAAGGATATGCTCCCAAGCACAGATCATAAGCAATGTTGTCCCGCAGTTGATACTGCATGCACCTTTGTATGCCACCTCATGTAGCTAATGATAAAGCATCCTCAAAAGATAAGGCCTCCATGCAAAAATAGTCTTGTCTCACCTCATCCTCACAAGCACATCTCCCCATCTAATAGGGAACCCGTGTCCGCAACAGTCTGGAATCAAGAAACCAACAATTAATGTGCATAACATCGCATCCCATCGAGGATAGTGCTCTGTCATGAACTCCCATCAGATCTCGTAGCCCTTAATGCCCAGTCCTACACCATCATCAGCCTCATAAAACTCGGTAATAGCCCGATGCCCCCTATGTGGATCATATACAACATGCTCTCCTCGGATGGGCAGGCGTAGAATCTGGTACACATCCTCTAGCATCACAGTCGCCTGGAAGAACATGTCTCTGAATTCCATATCTTGGCCAATGCTATCAAAATTCCCCTATTTTCCTGAACAATGGGCATATAGGTCACAAAATATAGTCCAAGTCACATCACTCATCTATGCTCTTAGTCTCACAGCTGATCTCTAAAGGTATATGTCGATGGCTTGAACTCATGCGTATAAATGGGTGGTATTCATTTTTGCACAAGCAGAAATGAGAATTAGCACATCATTATTACCATCTATCTAATCAGGAATAAAGCAAAAACTGAGTCTAAAACTCAGTCAACTTTGGTCAAAGTCAAATGCGTTGCGTCAACGGAATTTGCATTGCACTAAGTCAATTGTATCACTTGGTCCTTCACTTACATTACGACAGAGCAGTTGCATCACACAAGTTCACACATGCATATCTTATAACACATGTGTCACTTTCACTAGCATATGCATCATTGTCAAATCAATTACGTCCAATACCCTTTCCTTTGCATTGCGACAGAACGATTGCGTTGCTATACCTATCACTTGAGTTGCAAAATGATGATTGCATATCACAAACTTGCAAATGTGTCACTTTCAAATGGACCCCTCACGACTGCGTCATGACACATCAAATGTGTCGAACGCGACCGCGAATGCGGCTTACACGAACACATATGCGTCGCCATGCATTCGCTAGCCTAACTTCTAGCCTAAAAAAAACACATAAAATGATGTGATGGCGAAGTGGGTAAGGAGTACTTACTAGTGCCTCTACGCTCTCTGGCCGTTTGAAAGTCCAAACAACGTAATTGCGGTGCTCGGTTGCTGGAATCACCATATTCACATAAAGTCTCCTCTCTTTGAGCTCTCAAATTTCAAATAGTAAAAGTGAAAATGAATTGACTTTTTTCCCATTATGAACCTATTTATAGGGTAAAAGTGGGATTTTTTCTTCACACTTTATTATTGGAGGCTCTTTTGACCAGCTCATTGGCCGTTCTAAACACGTTGAAATTCAAAACCTATCGCGCCACTGATTTTTTGGACATGAAATTAACTTGTCGAGACACTTTCCAAATTTTTCTGTCGCCGGGCTAAAATTTGAAACTTTTCCCGAGGGGGCATAGATACTCCATACCTTCACTAGGGCATATTTTTGATTGAATTTTATTTGTACCAATGTGACAGGCTACATTATGACAAAGAGGGGCAATATTTAGACACATAAAATTGACCTAGGCATACAAGTCCTATTTTCTCCATATTTCCTCCTAGCATAATTAAAATATTTAATTATGTCCTATGGTCCAATTTCAACTATTAATTAAATAATTCATAATTATTTAATTAATTAATGTCTTTTATTCCTCTTGATTATTTAAATAAATAAATTTTATTTATTTATTTAAATACATCGCTAATTCTCTAATGTTTCTCTATGATTAAATAAATTCTTAAATTTATTTAATTATCTTTGGTCCATTATTCCCTCTTGATTATTTAAATAAATAAATTTTATTTATTTAAATACGTCATTAATTTCTAAATGTCTTCTCATAATTAAATAAGTTCCTTTATTTAATTATTGTCCACCTTGGCATCCTCCCAATTTTAAATAAAATTATTTAAAATTGTCCCACTTTCTAATTTTCTTTCTTAGTAAATAATTTCAAATTAATTATTTACTATCACTTGGCCCCACCTTTTGAATTAAATTAATTTTTTAATTCAAAATAACAACTTTCCTTAATAAATCTAATAATTTCTATTATTATTTGATTTTCTAGTGCTTCTTTTTCCGTGCCATTCTTATTTCCTTGTCACATGCAATCTTGTCCCTTGATTTGATTTTCTAAAATAAAATCTTGACCATTCATTTCAAATTTACCCTAATATTCCCCTAACCCTAATTGTGGGTTGTCACATTCAATTTTAACCATTGATCTTAGGGCATTTTTCAATCTTCAATCTTGGCCATTCATCCAAAATTGACTTTTCTATAAAATGGAAATTTTGGACTCATTTGCACATCTCTTGGAATTTACATCTCTTGACATCTTATGCAATCTACATCTTAGGAAATCTTCATCTCTTGGCATCTTGACATCTTGGCATTTCATAGGCTTGCTTCATAGTTGCTTAGTTGCATTGTGTAGTATTTTAGATAGAATCCTTCAACATTTGCTTAGGATATTGTCATTATCATAGGTTGCTCATCTCAAATATGAGGGCAAACACAATATTGCAAAAAATAGAGAAGGTGCAATGGAGGTAAATTATGGAGGTTGAAGACATTTGGTAAACTCTTTCCTTGTTTTCATGTTTTTACTCCTTTGTACTTCATTGCTTGCTTTGGGTTTTAGTTGTTTAAGCTCTAATCTGCTAACCTAGGTTTTTCCCTAAGCTACACCTTACATGATTCTCTCTCTCTCTCTCTCTCTCTCTCTCTCTCTCTCTCTCTCTCTCTCTCTCCCTGAGTAGATAAGCTCTTTTTCACATGATTCTCTCTCCCCCTTTAACATCAATGGAGAAAGCATAAAATGTTTTCATTATTATCTCTCTTTGACACTGAACCAAAAAATACCTATTCTAAATACTCCCCCTTAGGAGTACACCCAACTAAATCAACAATTCAATGACAACACAAGACACTACCTACTCTCCCTGAGAGGTAGCCACCAACATCAATCCAAGAAATAGATAGATCCATAGATCCACTGGACTGATGAATCTCCATATGCATCTAGTTCTAGAAAGGAGAAGAAATAAGCCCCAAATTATCCTGAAGATATTCAAAAGTATCCTTAGGAAGAGCCTTAGGAAGAGCCTTAGTAAATATATCAGCAATTTTATCCTTAGTAGGAGCATACTCAAGCTTTACTTCATTCTCCATAACCTTCTCTCTCAAAAAGTGATACCTGATAGATTTATGCTTTGTCCTTGAATGCATCACTGGATTCTTTTAAATGTTAATTTCATTTGTATTATCACAAAAGATAGACATAGGTTTGCCATATACAATTCTAATATCCTTCAATGTCTATCTCATCTATAATACCTTTGTACAACATGATGCTACAACAATATACTTAACATCTGTAGTGGATAAAGAAATTGAATCCTATTTTTTACTTAGCCATGACACCAATCTACATCCAAGAAAGAATGCACCACCACTTGTACTTTTCCTATCATCAACACAACCAACCCAATATATATTTGCATAAGCACTTAATGTGAAACCAATATCCTTAGGATACCACAAGCCATAATCTAGTGTGCCTCTTAAATCTCTGAATATGCCCCTCACTGCTGCAACATGTGTTTCTTTAGGATCTTGAAATCTATCCACAAGACAAACTGCATGCATGATATCCAGTCTAGTAGCAGTCAAATACAATAGTCCACAAATCATAGATCTGTACTTGCTTTGATTAGCCTTAGGTGAATCATCATCTTTTCTCAATTTACAACCACTCACCATAGGATTACATACCGGTTTGGAGTCATCCATTCCAAACTTTTTCAATATCTCTTTGACATATTTAGACTATGAAATGAAAATCTCTTTATCCATTTGATTGATTTGTAGCCCAAGAAAGAAATGAATCTCCCCAAACATTGAAATCTCAAAATCTTTCTACATTTCATCTGAAAAATTCTTACACATAGCCTCATTCCCACCAAATATAATATCATCCACATATACTACTACTATCAAGATTTTGTCTTCCTCAAATTTAAAGTAAAGACTACTATCTGTGGTGCCCTTACCGAATCCTTTCTATATCAAGTACCTATTCAATATTGCATAACAAGCTCTGGGAGCTTGCTTCAAACCATATAGAGCCTTCTTCAACTTAAATACCATATTTGGTTGATTTGAAAATTGAAATCATTCTGGTTGTTCCATGTAAACCTCTTCTTCCAATTCTCCATTCAGAAAAGCGGATTTCACATCCATATGATAAACCTTAAAATATTTATGTGTTGCAAATGCCAAATTTTTTTTGATAGCTTCCATCCTAGCCACAGGAGCAAAAGTCTCCTCAAAATATATACCTTCTACTTGTGAGTAACCCTTACACACAAGTATTTCCTTGTTTCTTACTAGTTCTCCATTCTCATTCAAGTTGTTCCTAAATACCTATTTAGTTCTAATTATGTTTTTGTTTGCCAATCTAGGGACCAATTCTGAAGTCTAATTTTTCTCTATCCACATAAGTTCTTCTTCCATTGCCTTCATTCAATGCTCATACTTACATGCTTCACTCATTGATTTAGGTTCAACTTTAGAAATTAAACATAAATTTACCTCAACTTTAGTAGCTTTTCTTCTTGTCAATACACCTTTCCTCTTATCTCCAATGATTTGATCTTCAAAATGATTCTTTTGCACATACTTAGAGGTTTTAGGGGTCTTCTCTAGAACTTCTTCCTCTTCATTCTGTACTTCTTGCTCATCATCTTTTTCTTGTCCTTCTCTCCAATCAGGTTCATCTGACACATCCATCTAATAGAATTCTGCAAGTTTTCATCAACTTTAACATTTGCACTTTCAACTATCTTTCTCAACATTTTGTTGTAACATCTATAAGCTTTTCTTGTAATAGAATATCCAAGGAAGATACCTTCATTAGACCTTGCATCAAACTTTCCTAAGCTTTCTTCTTCTCTTTTGATGTAGCATTTGCTTCCAAACACCCTAAAGTACTTCATAGTAGGAATCCTTCCATACCATAGCTCATAAGGAGTATTTGTGCTGTTAGCTTTAGCTTGAACTCTGTTAAGTATGTAAACAACATTATGAATAACTTCTCTCCAATATAATTTTGGTAGATTTGCCTCTTTCATCATTGTCCTTGTAGCTTGAATAGTTTTGTTTTTCCTTTCAACAACTCCATTTTGTTGAGGAGTTCTATGGGTAGACAAATGCCTCTTTATTCCATGAACTTCACAAAACATGTTAAACTCATTGGAGGTGAATACACCACCTCTATCAGACCTCAAGCATTTTATTTTCAAATCCATTTCATTCTCAACCATAGCTTTAAATACCTTGAATTTATCTAATGCATCAAATTTCTCTCTAAGAAAAGTAATCCATGTCATTCTAGAATAATCATCAATCAAAAGAATAAAGTACCTATCACCTTGTAGACTTCTCACCCTTGTAGGAACACAAAGATATGTATGCACTAATTCCAATAGTTTGGTAGAAAATTTTTCCTTTCCCTTAAAGCTACTCCTTGTTTGTTTTCCAAATTGACAACTTCACAAATAACATTGATAGGTTTTGTGATTCTAGGTAAATCTCTCACTATATGAACTGAACTAATTCTTTCCAAATTATCAAAATTCATGTGACACATCCTATGGTTCCATAACCAACTATTATTAATCTGAGACATAAAACAATGACCATCAACACCCTTAAGTTGATAGATGTCTCTTACCAATAGCAATCATAGTTCCAGACTCTTTCTGAATCTCACATGCTTCATCCTTAAACACAAGATACCCTTTGCTACACATTTGTCTAACAGTCAAGAGATTATGTCTTAATCCCTTAACATAGTAAACATTGTTAGTATTATGCTTGCAATCAAAACTGATTGAACCTATTCCACAAATCTTAGCTCCTGAATCATCTCCAAAATGAACTAATTCTCCATCATACTTTTCAAGTTTAAAAAACTTACTTTTGTCTTCAGTCATATGATTAGAGTAGCCACTATCAACAAACTAGTAATTCTTATCCTCTTTGACATAAAAAGAAGATACCAAAGTATCTTCAACCTTATCCTTTATCTCTGGAATACTTTCCTTCACACAAATTTTAGGGTTAGTAGAATCAACTTCTTCTTTTATAGCTAAAAATAAACATTCATTATCATCAAAATCTCCATAATTAGATTCATCACTAGAAATACTGTTGTGCAGTTTTTGCACACACGCCCCGCTGAAAGTATGGACCCTCTTTTGCTTCCACTCTTGTTGTTTTGGCCCTTTGATTTTGAGGATTTACCTTGCCTTGGCATGAGCTTAAATGTTTATCTTGCTTGCCTAGGTGATTCCCCTAAGTTGTATATTGAAAATATAGGTTATGAGCAAAATTTCAGGTTTTTGCTCTATTTCGAGATTTTCCACCCCGTCTGGATTTTCCCGGATTTCACTCAAGGTCCGGTGAAGTGAATTAACACTGTAGTTCGGGAATTTCTTGTCTTCGCAGAATTCCGCCTAGGCCAAATTTTTCCAAAATTTTGTCTTGTTGTCGGGTTTTCGAATTTAATTGATTTTTGGAGCTTTATGCCATTCTACTTTATCATTGGAGTCCTGTTGAGTTGAGATATTTGATCCTGAGGTGCTTGGCTTGCTTTGGCATACTAAATTTGTGAATTGTTGAATCTGGTTGTGATTCCCTCGACGTTATCATCGTTGTTGCTTGCTCGGGCGTTCAAGATTGCTGTTTTTCTTTGTTGAAGTTGACTGGAATTTTATTCATGGTATGCGTTTATTGCCCCACTTCAATTATCGAATGTGAGTAATTCTTTCTATTGGGGCATATTTGGAATTCATAGTCCTATATATTTGAGCGTCTAGGGCTAGGGTTGCTTGATATTGCTTTATTTGTGGTTTCCCAAGTAAGTTTTGAGCTTGTTTGTTCATTTTCATCTAGAGATAGCATGCTTGTGGCCCGTAAATAACCTTTGTGAGAACCCAGCAGTCGAGTTATCTGAGTCCCAAGCTTGTCTATGTGTCAATGGTGAATCTATAGGGTTTCACACCTAGGGCATCGTCATTTTGTCTTAATTTTCTTTTGAGTGAGCCTAGAATTTAAGGAAGATTTGTAGGAGGTTCAAATCAAACCTGCCGCATGCCCAAACTCCTCAAATTTGTGATCATTCGATCAATTTGAGCGAAATCATGAGAGAACATCGATATTCGGGTTTTCTTTCAGCCTCAGGATTTTCTTGCGTTGGTGGATTTCCCCAATTTTCCTAGCCCTCTATGTTTTCTTGGAATGTGTTGAAAATCCAGAACTTTTCCTTTTTCACAAAATTCCGGTCCGATCGGATTTTCCCAGATTCTTTGTGATGATTTATGGAACTGAGAAATTGGATGAATTGGATGAATTTAATGATAAATGTTTAACATTCCATGATTTTAACTAATAAATTACACAATGTTTTATGCATCCTTTCTTCATTTTGATAATCTATTGTTGATTTTGTTCCTTCTTCGGGAAAATCCGCCTGGTCTGGAATTTTTTGAAGTTCCTCCCAGACTAGTTTTCCTCGGTTGGCTTGAAATCCTGAACTATGAAGAAAGTGCTTTAACGATATTTCTGGGTTGATTTTGATCTTTCCTTGGGTTTATTTGATGATGAATACATTATTGGTGATGGGATAATTTTGATCTTCATGTTATAGTGGATATTATTGATAGTGGCTTTTGCTGAGTGTAGGCTAAATTTAACAGGGTCGTCATGGAGGCTCTGGAGGAGATTAGTTCGATTGAAGGATGGTTTAAAGTATTTATTAATTCACCTATGGCTGACCTGGAGAGGAAATTTAAAGTGTTGGTTACTCCACTCTTGGCTGACTTGGATGGAATGTTCTTGAAGGTGCAAGATCAAATAGATAAGGATAGAAGGAAGCAGTTAATACAATGTTGCATCAGAATTTGTGCTTCCCTATTATTTTCCTTCTCCTTCACATGCATTGGTTTGAATTATATTGGAGATCCTAGGCTGACCTGGGTGGAATTCATGCATTTAATGCAATTTTATCTCAATTTGAATTCTCCTTGGGCCGACTTGTTTGTGGCTATTTTATTATTGTAAACCCTAGCTAGGCCGACATGCTTTGAGGGGTTTTCTATAAATTTGGCATTCTGCCTCATTTGTAATAGATACATAGATACACAGATAGAGATAAATATAGTTTTGATACAAGAGTGAATTAGGCAGTAGAGCAGAGTTAGAAGTTAGTTCATTTTGAGCAAATGTTGTAACACATAACATTGGAATTGTTGTTGACATTCAGTGATTCAATACAATTGAAGACATTGTGATTTTTTTGGTGATCTCTTTTGTGTTGACTTATCTTGCATGGTTCTTGTGAGTCTATCTTTTGAAATTGCTCAAGGTTATTAGATGTATGCTAGATTTAAAATTAGATCTGATTCAATGGTGCTTATGGTTTGATGCTTGAAATGTTTGCAACAATCCTCCATACTTTTTGTAGCTAACTGATTGTTAGTTGCTTTGCAAAGTTAGCTTGGACCTTATATTTATTGTGCTTAGTTCAATTGTGGAGATTTATTCATTTCAATTGCAATTGGGTTGTCTTGGATGAATGTTCATGATCTGAAAATCTTAATACCTTAGAAGATTACACTATTTTTGGGAAATTGCAGATTCATTTGGGTTAAGCAAGAATTAGTTTATGAGGGATTGGTCCATTTCAAGTATTTTATCATTTTCATTGTTAATCGTAAGAGTAGTATTAGATTTAGGAATCTCTCTAAAACCCTAATCTTTTGTTATTTCTTTATCATTTGGGTTAGACTTAGGATTGAAGTATCATTACATTGCCAGATCTGATAAGTTAAAGATTTAGTATTTGCTTGTAGTAAGGTCCCTTTGTGATTACCAACATTTTCACATTTATCACTGAGTTGTTTATGCATTGTCAAGACCTGACATTAGAGACCTTGGGGTTATCTCTTGAGGCTTGCTAATAGAGATTTACCTTTCAAGAGAGATAGGATTTCATATTCTGTTTGAGTTGTTGTTGTGCATAAAACATCATCAACAGATTGGCGCTAGAAGGAGGGCCTAAATAAGCAAGTTGGATCGATTTCTATTTGCTATCTCTCCTGAAAGATTTAGAAGAAGAACTAGATCCACTCCAGGAGAGGAGGAATTTCAAGAATTACCAGCCCCTACTAGGTCAAGAAGGGCCAGCAAGGGGAGAATCATCATCCACCTAGCCACCTCCATCATTTCCATCATCCCCATCTTCATCAAGTTCATCTTCATCTGACTCTGAAGACATTCCCATTCAACAACCTCAGCCAACCATAAATCAGTTGTTACCACTCCCACCTCTACCAATGGCTTTCCTAGCTAATAACCCATCTCCATTGACTTTCACCAATTACAATGTCATGCCCAAGAATCCTGAGCAATTTTGTTCAAAGTTCCATGTTAATGATCCCGATAGAATTACTGAGGAACACATCAGGATCTTTTAGACTAGACTTAAGGATGGAGGAGTAAATCATGAGTATGTAGCATGTAGGCTCTTTCCTTTTTCCTTAGGAGAAGATGCATTCTATTGGACATTGGACTGAACTGGAGACTGCTTTCTTGTAGAAGTTTAGGATTCCCATTAGTCCCAATGAGCTCTATCACCATTTCACCAATGTTAAGAGATAATTCCATGACCCTATAGTGTCCTTTAACAACAGGTTTCATCACACCTATACCCGACTCCAGGCCCCCTATGCTGTTGATGAAGCCACTGCTTTAGAAGTCTATTATGAGGGACTTGATAGTCTAACAAACACCTTCATGAAATGGAGAAACAACCCTCCTAATACCCTACTTGATGCATACACAAAGGCTGTGAAGGTTAGCACTGCTTTAAGGCAACATTTTTTTGGGCCTTTACCATCATTAGGACCCGTTGCTCACCCTGGACAAGTCCCAGCTCTCAACCAAGCTCTTGCTAATCACACTCCCAACACCCGTGCAAAACACCATAATCATTAAGTACACACTTCCTTAAACCAATCCAAAAATCTAAAAGTTCTAGACAACATAATTCACTTGAATTGAATCCAAGATAATCCATAAACTACTTAAGATTCATGAAACACTTCATCCAAGCTTGCATCAAAAAATACATCAACTCAGAACAATTGGTAACCCTTATTTGCATACTAATAGATGAAACTCACTCTGTACTACACCAAATAAAGTAAACGCTTGAATATAGAAATATAAAAGAATTATAATCAAATTCCCAAATTTGTACAACCTGAAGCCAAATAGTGGAGAAACATGAAGCAAATACATTTCTCGCATGCCATAGAAAATATCACTGAACAACTGCTTTAGACACTGGTGAGAATATCTCGCACTGTACAACAATCCAAAAACCCAAATTCTAAATATAGCAACATTTGACCTCCTTGAATAACCTGTAAGATTTGCATATGCATGCATCAACATAGAAGGAATGCAAAGCATAATACCATAGCACACAATGAACACTTGCATAACATAGTTTACTCTGTTTATTAAATTTTCTTAAAAGAACTTGGAAACCAAGTACCACAGACATCATCTTAGCTCATTAATTCATTCCAACTCACCTTTAGACTCTACAACAATAAGAATAGCTCCATGTTCTCACAACACTTCTTCAAGGTCTCAACTACACATGCATAACCTGTTTTCCTCTTTTTCACAATTTTCTCAATATCCTCAACATCTTCATCCCATAGTTGACATCAATGACAACACCAGCCAGTAGAGTTTCTATTGACATCAATGACAACACCATCATTCTTGCAACAATTGATTGTTGTAAGAGTTTCACCCTTGGTATCCTTGTGTTGTGTAGTGTGACACTTGGGTTTGTGACATGACTTAATCACCTCTTGTGGATCTTGGATCTTGTATAAATTTGGCAGTTGTATTAGGTATTAACAGGTCAATCTTTTGGTATAATAGTAGCCTCTTGTGTAACAATTAGTATCAGAGTCGAGGTCACAAGTTCAAACCCCTTGCTTGCATTTGGGGGGATTGTTGCAAGAGTTTTTCCCTTGATCTCCTTGTGTTGTGTAGCTCGACGCTTGGGTTCATGACAAGGCTTAATCACCTCCTATGGATCTTGGATCTTGTATAAATCTAGCAGTTGTATTAGGCATTGACAAGTTGATCTTTTGGTGCAATGGTAGCCACCTGTGTAATAATTAATTAACTCACTAACCCATCACTTTCACACACTAACCTTTTTCAACTTCCCTTAAATATTTCACACCCCACATGTGTACAAAGGTATGACCTTTGTGCACAAGGCATGGTCCCTTTCTATCTCATTCCTCCACTTTCTCCAAGGCTCAACCATAGATTCTCATTTAATCTTGGACTCTTCCCCATCAAGCAATCATGTGAGGAAAATTTTCCTCCTGTCATCCTCCCAAGGGTCTCAACCAAATTGATCTCTTGATCTCTCTTTTTATCCTAGCCATCCAATCCTTGGGCCAAAAATATATAAATTAGCCTCAACCCAAGCTATTTTCAAAATATCATCATCATATGCATTGTTATGTTATTGGTGAAGGTGATCACATATCACCAAATCAACCATTTTTAATCACAACCACATCAGATTGGTGCAAAAAAGGTTGGTATTGGTGAGATTTTACTTTATTTTCATCAATGTTTAATAATCCCTATGCTTCACTTTTAGTGTTGTATTCAATTGTGAGTAAATGGGTTAACTTAGTTAGCTCATTTGCATGCTCCAATTTTTATGTATAGAAGAAGTATGGACACTATTTTAGTTATATTCTTGTGAAAATGATGTAATTATAGGTTATTAATTCTTTTACTTCAAAATATGTAAATTATGAAAATTATAAATGGATTTATGAAATTCCCATTCTATGTCATGATTAATTTATCCCAACAGTGTATATAATATTAGAAAAAATTGGATCTAATTTGATGGATACATAATATGCTTATAATGACATTTTTCAAAAAATGAATATAAAGGGGTACATTTCTTTGTACTATGATTTTATTTTTGGTGTAAATTCACCTCCTAGGAGCACAATTTGGAATATAAACCTTCAAAAATATGAGATAAGAAAAGTTCTTTTACCAATGAGTGAATAATAATTGAGATGAAGAATAATGTACATTGGCCTTGCTTATAAAGGCAAGGGGAAAACTAGCAAAAATGTAACTGACAACAACTACCAATTAATTAAATTCACTAATAAACTATAATGCATCATGTCTAGGTAAACTTAAGGAGGTAAATATCCTATTTACTCTAACACCCCCCCTTAAGTGCAACTTAGGGAGATTATTATGCAATATCAAGATGTGATATAGGTCCTAGATACACAACCATGTTAGGTACCCATTTACAGTACAAAATGCAATGCAATCTCTCACAAATAGAGAAAAGGAGAAAAACCTTGTGGGAGAAAACTCCTCTCCAGAAGAGAGAAAAGAAAAACAAGATGCATGGATGGAGGACTCATTAACACCCCAAGGATTGCATACATAATCTATATACAATCAATTATCCTCCCATAGGAAGGATATAAGGAGACTACATAACCCCCCCCATAATGAATAATATCCTATAGAAATGGTAAGTGCTTGAAGGAAAAACATAGTCCAATGCCTACAAATAACATTTATCCCTTTGGGAAGAAGATAAACCATGTACAAATGTAGGAATGCTTCCCATTCTAGATAGGAATTAGCAAGTGAAATCCAATTGTAGGATGATAATGTCTTTGAAATATGCTCATGTGTCACCAAGACCTTGGAAGATGATGCCACAAACCAATCAGGAAGATGCCCAATAACAATAGAAAGTGACAAACAAGGTACCAAAAGAAATGGATTTTGAACATTCTCCAAAGACAGAGATGGAGTGACAATAATTGTACCACAACTATCATTGTTACCTATTTTTGCTACTAGCCCAAATAAGTGATGTTGTTTATGTTTTACAAGTAAAATAAGGTACATTTTAACTTTCTATGTTACATTCCCATGCATAGAAAATATCAGAAGACTACAATACCACGTTGCCTCATGCAGATGCATGAAACATAACATAGGAAAAAGTGCACAATCTTTCCAAAATGTAGTCTTTATTGAAAATGATAAGGGTATAGTGTCCCTCACAAGCTGAGGGATTGACCATTTTAATGAGTATAAAGAAAACACTATACACTTATAGATACAAAATATAAATGCACATAAAGTGAAGGGGGACCCGTCATTTTCTGAATGATGAATCCCGATTGCCTTGTCCTGCATCATCTTCAGTCTCTCCTGCTTGTCCTGCTTCTAGTTGACACTCTCCCTGTTGCTCCTAGGTTCCCTGCATCTGGAAGAAGAGTGTTATTAGAGAAATGAAAGATCACCAATCAAAATATGTGCAAAACATCCATAAACATATAATCTGATCTTCATAAGCATTAAAATAGACAACATACCATAGGTGTCTAGGAAAACAAAAGAGTAATCAAACACACCTATCATATGCTTTGTTTATCTAACATGTGTGTTCCTTGTGCAAATATAGGAAAAATATTTGTTAATGTTTTGATTCAGTTGATTACAACATGTGGAGTAAAATGTGGCTCCCACGAGGGTTGAGCCCAACATGTCGCCCTCTTGTATTTTAGGAGGGATACTAAATTGAACAACTTGATCAAATTAATGATAAACCTATTCTTGATGCATTAAATCAATATGGAATCATACTAGTTGATAAAATTTCATTATTAGATTCAAAAGATGCAACAAAATAGTGTGAATTATCAATAAATTTACACTTCATCTTTTCACAATGAATCAAACAATAGGCTGCCATCATGCTGATCAAAGGGGTAGTCATCTCTTCTTGGAAATATTACTCTACTGGATATGTCTTTCAATCTTCTTAAGTGGATCCAAAGTCCATTTTAATAATGATATGAGTTGTATTTCATTTGCAAGGAGGTAGTAAGGAAGGGAACAAGAACAAGGACAACAATCATTCAAAGATAAAACAGTTTGTCTCTTCCCAAGAAACAAATGATTTCTGTGATAATATGAAAAAGGATGCATCAAGTTCAATTATGGATAATCACATAATACAAGAGCTATCAAGCCGTATCGTAGGATACTTTCAAGAAGCAATGATTATTGCTTGTTTTAATGATGAATAGTAGGTTGGTTTCACATTTTGTATACATGAGAACAGTTGCCAATCATTACTCTAGGGTTTTCCCTCATTGTCATAAGTATAAGTGCTGCTAGTTTTTCCATTGTTAAAGTCATTTCTAAGTTGTTGAATTGACAATAGTTAGAGGAAAAAACAATGGTTTCATCTCATAGGGGGCCTTTTAAAATAATCCAACATAATAATATCATGTGTTTTGGTAGGGAGCAATACAATGAGATGCAGGGCAAGTGATCAGAATGATAGTCACATGGGACAGTGAGGTCTCATGGAAGGGGCATTCATAAGTAAAGATGTGTCATAGTGCTAGTGCAGGCCATGAAGAGAGAAACACAATGGAGTAGGATTTTCATGTCAATGACAAAGTGATATTGAAATAAGGAAGAAACAATATAAGAAAAGGTTAAGACAGGCAACCTAGAAGTTCATTGTAATCCATTAAGCAACTAGACAGAGAGAGATTAACAATAGATTACAAAGTTGTCAAAGGAAAGTGAGGTGAATATGAGGTTTCATTTTGTTGCACAAGGATTTAAGCCAACATGGGGCAGAGTTTCATCATAAAATAGAAAAAAATTTATCAAACAACCTATTGGTTTGCTAGAAGAAGGTAGTAATCCTCAACTATGATAGTCCTAATGTAATGCATAAAGAGATATCTTAAATCAAGGTGTGACTTTCATGATGATCAAAGATGTGCCAACATAACAAGAATCAAGAAGACAATCATGTCAGCATCAACATAGTTTCATGGTCTTCGAGAAGATAGATAGTGAAATGGAAGCCTTGTATGGATATAAAATGCTTAAACGATGAACATCAAGGTTTATCAAATATTCAATTCTTTGCCAAGCAATATGCATGACACTTCTATGAAGGGCCTTCACTGTCAACACTGTCAAACATTGAAAGTTTTTAAGGTCAGGACAATCAAACAGTAACATACAAGATTATTACTATTTCCTAATAGAGTATGGTTATTACTCAGAATGCAAGAAACAAACATAGACAGTGATTGCTAAAACAACAACATGGTCTACAATAGCAACCTTGCAAAAAGGGCATAGAGATATGTGTAATGATATGGAGGTTTCTAGTTTAGAAGTATTTAAGCCCAATTCTGAGTAGCAATTATAATCAACAGTGAGAAGATTATCAAACTATCTCAGGGAAGTTTCCATTAGGTATAAACAACAGACACAACATAAGTCATGAGGACAAGATGTTTTGCATGTCTCTCATCTTTGCACTGTCCATACAATGGCCATTGAAGGAGTAGTTTTTAGTCATGAAATTACAATCAATGCTACTAAAGTGCATATGAAAATAGGCGTTATGCCTCATGTTCACCGAAGGTATATAGGAGTAAGAGGAATTTAAGAAAACAAAGAGCATTCATGATTGAGATTACATTCAAATGAAGCAACCATCTACATTAGCTACAACCCATGATAATATCAGTCCCAGAAAATGCAATCAACATTTCAATCAACATGAGGCATAAGCGATGCATGAGTTAACAATAGGAATATAGAATGAAGGGTGAAATATATCTTAATAGAGCATGCTATTTGCACTTGGAAGAGCTTTGATAGAGTAATGCATAAGTATTTGAAGGAATATTTCATAGTTGTGAAGTTAAAGTGATGTCTGTGAAAGTAAGGAACCCAAAATGTGCTTCAGACATTAGCAACAAACCCAAAATGAAATAATGTGTCTTCCATATCTATCAGAAAAAAGAGAGACAATATTATGCCATATTTGAAAGCTAAGCATGTATTCCTTTAAATAAAATAAATATAATGTTAATGCGGTGTTAGAGTTTCAAAGAATGGAGGAAATCCAAATGCAGACCCCAGTATGGAAGTCTGTGTGTGAGGCCGAACCAAGAGAAAATATTTTTTGCTTCCAAAGAAGAGTAAAGCTACAAACCAGGTATTTCAAACCATTCCCTCTAAAAGCATAAAGAATCCTCAACATAGAAAGAACAAAAAAATGCATCAAAACCCCAGCTCATTTCTTCATGGCCGTGGCTAGAAGAATAAATTTTCTTCACAAAGGCACAAACCCACTTGGGTTTTTTTTATGAAAGTTCAAATACAGGGGAAAAACTAAATATTTTCATCATTTTTTTGTATGGAGAGAGCTCGAAATGAGTTTTGATTTATAGAAAATTAAGGAGAAAATCAAGGTATACATTGGCATAGAGGTTACCTGAGCTCGAGTTGCTAGTTTTCATTGAATGAGCACGTTATTTTTCACCATGGGAAGCTTTAGGAACCCCAATCATGGTGGCCAAATGAAATTAAAACTTCCATAGATAAAAGCAAGAAAAGATGCATGAGGAAAATATATATGGTAGTGGCCTTGACAACTTAAATGGTTTTCAAAATGGAGGAAAAAGGCTAGATTATGTCAAATAATAACATTTAACCTAATTTTCCAGTGGTTTCCATGAGAAATCATTCATAATCTTCAACGACATGACCATGGAGGAGAATACAGAAACCCTTGTTGGTAGCCAAGAGGAGCTTCAGGAAGGTTCGATGGAAAAATGAGTGACTTTTGCTAAGTTTTCATTGTTTTGTGTTTAGGGTTTGAAACCCTATTGAAAGCCAACTACAAAGGTATTTTTTACGTTTGTTTTAAAATCTTGCAAAATCAAACTAATGTATACCATGGGCTAGGAAATAAAGTATTATGCCTTGTGTTGATTTTGTATATGTTACTATTTTGAAGACCTATGCCTTGGTGATTTTTGATGACTTTGTCATACGTGCCTCAGTGATTTTTTCATGTCTCCTTGGAATTGCAAGTCTTTCAAGACTTAAGCCTTTGGAGTTTGCATTTTGACCTTCCACATAGGCTAAATCTAGGCCTTTCATTTTGCATTATCTTGAAATGTAAAACATTTAATTAAATGGTGCAATTATAAGCCATTTAATTAAATGTTGTTTTAAATGCAAAGTTGAAAAAAGGCATGTGTTGATATGACCAAGTCATGGAGAGCTTTATTCTTTTGCATTCATTTTAAATGTGAAATATTTAGTTAAGTGGTGTACCTATAAGCCACTTGATTAAGTGTTATTCAAATACAGAACGAGGAGTATTATGCCTTTGCAAACACACCAAAAGTGGGGGTCAAATAGGTCGAGGAGGTGTTTGAACAAAAATGATGACTCATGCTAGGCTTGTGCCAAGCTTGTGGATAGTGTGGAGATTGAACAACATGGAAATGGTGTGAGTTTTATCTTTGACTATTTTGGAGGGAATGGGCCATTTGGAGGTAGTTTTGTCATGCTTTTAGTGTGACTTGGGTCTTGGCTTGACTTTGCTTCATTTGGAGTGATTTTAGAAGGTTCTTTTTTGACCTTTCTGTTGCATCCGTCCGAGAATCTTCTAGATGGACTTGTGTGAGGTAGTTGTTTGAATTTTGGTTAAGTAACTTCAAACTAAGTTTTTGGAGTTAGTTTTTTCTTTCCAGCAGTGTGATAGGTTATTTTCTGGAGTTATGTAACTCAGGGATAGATTTGTATACCAGTGAGTATCTTGGATCAATGATATTGAATTTTTTTCCTTCTCATTTTATGCTTTATTGTGTGCATCTAGTGGTTGATAAAATTACTTGTGAAATTTAGCTTTTCCTTGTAATTTTGTCTCATGTTAAGCACCTATTTTGTAGAAAAGTGTGTTGTTGTAGGTTATAAGTTATGTTATGAACACAAAATGATTTTAGTTGTGAAATTTCTTTCCTTATATGAGTTTAGATTTCAAACCTCCTTATAAAATACTTATGCAATAATGCATACCGAATGAGTTGTGTAAGCTAGGATTTTTCATTGTTTGAACTGCGTGCAAGCTATTTGCAGGTCTTAGTTAGTTTGGTGAATCAGCTTTAAAAAAAAAATTCATTCAATTTTAGTTTATGTAAACCTCTTACTCTTTCCTTAGGAAATCATTAGTTTAGCAGTAGTTTAGGTGAGAGCAAAAGGGGAGCCAAGCCATAATCTGGAGGTCTACTTTCACAATAGGATACCCACAGCCTGAAAGTAGTCCCATGTTGCTCCAAATTTTTTGAGTTCTACAACTTGGAAAGGGTGCAAATTTAAAGAGCTAACAATTTTGGCATGCCCGGTGGGATTGTTCTAATCAAGACAGATTAGAAAATACATGTATTTTGTTGGTTTTGATATGCAACCAACATTTTTCAAGCATTTGATATGTTAAATTAGGATATCTGGTGACTTTGAGTGTGGAAAGTAGCAAAACAACCAATGCTACAACTTATGAAAACAATTTAGACAAGAGGAAGTTTTGTTCCTTTTGATTATTTACAGCTATCACCACCTAGGAGAAGAGGAAGACCAACAAAGAGAGTTGTTGTTTCATCAAGAAAAATAGTTTCAACTCCACCTGCAGTAAGAATTTCAAGTCCTCATGTGAGGAAGAAAAGCTTGGTGCCACCAATGGAAGTTCCAAGGAATCAAGCTTTTGTTACTTTTAATGGAGGTAGCCTACTGCAATTAGCCCAACATGATGAATTCCCATGGCTTCCCTTAAGAGTATTCCATATTTTTTAGATGAGGATCAAACCACAGTTGAGCACATCAAAGATGTATCAAATTTGTGTTTGGTGCATCATATAACACAAAATATTTCTTTGAGGCTGCTAGCAACATCTTTTAAGGGGAAGGAACTTTGATGGTTCAGGGGTTTAATGGTTAAATCCATTAGAACATGGGATGAGCTAGGTGAAGTGTTATGCAAGTAGTTTGAAGATAAGTATGACAACTTGTCATTAGTGGAGCAACTTACCCATATCAAGAGAGCTCCCCATAAATGAATGACGAACTTCAAATTTTGTTCCCAAAGAACATGGGATAGAATACCAGAAACCACAAGGCTTCCAGCTAAGTATGTATTTCTTTATTTTTTAAGAGCTTTAAAAATTGAAATTGTTGTTATGATACAATCAATGGGTGGAACCACATTACCATTGTCTTATGATATAGTTGTAAGGGCTGAAAATAACCTCATACAAGCTAGAAGAATTACTCCTAGGCCTCCTATGCCCATTTCCCCTGATATGCAGCCTCCTATGACCTTGCCAACACCTCAAAAAACCCCTTTACCAGCTTCTGTTAGCCAAGAAATTGTTGTCCCAAGCTCATATTAGGAATTAAAAGAGATAAAGAATAGTTAGCAAAAAATTGAGAGCATACTTTAGACTTTTGGCAATGAACTTGTGAGCATCAAAAAGCAGCAATTTTAAGGTTTTAAGCCTTACCGGCCTTAAAACCAAGGTCAAAGTCAACCATATCAAGCTAACAAGCAGCCATATCAAGGAAATTACCAAGGTGCAAGGAAAAATCTTAATCAAAGGCCTTTTCAGCCATACAATCCAGTTCCAATCAGTGCAACTAGAGACCTTGTGCCTGTCCAGAATAACCTTGTAGCAGAATATGAGTGGTACTTTCCCTCCAACCAGGCCCATAACCAAGCTACATCTTCAAGTGGGGTCATCAATCAAGAATTGATGGTTTAAAATGTGTCAAGTGTGCAAACCGTGTCCAATGGTGAATCTTCACAACAACAAGATTTCCTCGCAAGTGACACAACTCTCCTGAATTGGCAAGGAGAGGAATTTTGTGGAGTAAATAGTGATAGTTCTCCAATAGCAGCCAATACCCAAGCAAAGAAGAGGGCTTTTGAGACTGGACAAGCAAAAAATAAGGACAACGAAGTTGTTGGCCCGTCCAATCCTCAAGTGACACACATCTTACAAAGAAATTCATAAGGCATTGGTAGTGAACAACTTGGGAACCAACCCCAATCAACGCACTTGCAGCCAGGCCCTGTTGTTGCAAGGACCCATCAAAAGGTAAATGCTGTTGCACCCTTTAAAATTATTGAATCCATGAAGAAAATGAATGTAAATATGACAGTGTGGGATTCTTTATCCATCCCAGGTCAAAAGGATTTATTGTAATTTTCCTTAATTGATTTAAGTGTTTCAAGTGATGTTCTAGTAGGTCAAGTCAAGGTTGTCCTTACAAATACACCTCAAGACAATAGTAAACAACCAGGTAAAGATGTCAAACCTCCCCCATTTTATGTGTCTTTGATAATAGGGGATGAGCTAGTTCATAATTACATGGTAGATTCAGGGGCAAGTAGTTATGTCATGCCCAAACATATTGTTGATAGGTTTAGAATGAAATATCATCCTCTTGAAAAGGAAGTAGTCCAACTTGATGGGACAACCATTAACATCGCAGGTGTCATTAAGGGTTTAAACCTTACTTTACATGCTTGCCCCAATTTTTCCATCTCTCAAGATATCTCAGTCATTGATTTACCACCTCATTTTGCTTTGTGTTTGTCAAGATATTTCACTGCCAAAATAGGAGGTTACTTGTCCTCAAATTGGTCCCATATAATATTTAGGACTAGATATGGGAAAAAAGTGATCATTAAATCTAAATCACTTTCCAAAGATCACATTGAGCCTTATATACCAAGTGTTGTTAATGTCAACTGTGTTGTTTTTGATGATAGTGAGCTTGCTACTACTCAAGAATTGCAAGCTAAAAGTGTACTAGATATACTCTTAAATGATTAGGCAACAAAAAATATCATTGATAACCCAAATGACAACATTGAAGAGACTGGTTTGGGTGTGTATGTGATGAATGAACCTGATGCAGTTATCCCAAACCTCAAAAATAAGGTGGAACAATAGTTAGAACAACAAAATGAAGTGTGAAAAATGTTATTTCATGGCTCTAGAAGAAAAAACGAAGCTGGTGGGGGTGCAATGATTGTGTCCCCACAAGGTGAAAAGTATTATTCTATTTTCAGATTTTCTTTCTCTTGTACTAATAATACTGATGAGTATGAAGGCTTGATTCAGGGTTTGGAATGGGAAAGGAAAAGAAGGATTTCCTGCTTATAGGTATACGGTGATAGTGAGCTGATTGTAAATCAGGTAAGGGGTCTGCATGTTACTAAAAATAATGTTTTGAAGTCCTACAAACATAGAGTGTGTGACATGGTAGAATAATTCAATGCTTTTAATTTGGTTTCTATTCCTAGGTATCAGAATAAGCATGCAGATAGACTAGTTGCAATAGGCACTTAGTTTGATATACCAAATGAGATTAGGAAGGAAAAATTGCAGAAGTATGTCAAGATAGTCATTAGGCCTTCTATTCCTAATAATAACATTCACTAGCAAGTTTTTGAGAGTGATGAACTAGTTTTGAGTTTTATGCTACAAGAGGATGAATTTTTAGTGGTAAATTAGGACAAGATCAAGCAACAATATGATGATTAGATTATTCAGTTGAGTACTAACAAGCTTCCCAAGGGTCTAGTCACCTTGGAATCCATCTTTAGCACCGATGATCAGCTAAAAAATAGTAATACTAGCATGCAGGTCAAAAAAGAACATTACGAAGAGCTTGAGACTTTCAAAGGTAAGCTCCTTAAAATTGGTAAAATCTATTCACATGCAAATAGGCAAGCTTTTATTGTTCTTTGTCAAGAATTTCAAGATGTGTTTGCATGGGAATATTCTAATTTAAAGGGTTTTGATCCCAAAATTTCCCAACATACCATAGAAATAGAGCCAAATGCAAAACCGATTAGGCAGAAGCAAAGGCCTTTAAACCCCAAACTTGAGCCTCTTATGATAAAAGAATTGACCAAGCTAGTTGAAGGAGGCATCATTTTCCCAATCAAACATACCTCATGGGTCTCTAAGCTTGTCCCAGTTAGAAAGAAAAATGGAGAGATTAGGCTCTGTGTAGATTTTAGAGACCTCAACAGAGCCTCATTAAAGGATCATTATCCACTGCCCTCAATGGAATAGATTTTGCAAGTAGTAGCTGGTTTAGAAAGATTCTCATTACTTGATGGTTATTCAGGTTATAACCAAGTCTTAGTTAAAGAAGAATACCAATATAAGACTTCCTTTACCACAAAATGGAGCACCATGGCTTATAAAAGGATGACATTTGGCCTATCTAATTTTGGTGCCACTTTTCAAAGGGCAATGGACATGGCATTTCAAGGTCTGAATTATAAACTTGTGCTCATTTACCTTGATGATATAACAATGTTTTCTAAGAATGCAGATGAACATATTTCACATTTGAAGCAAGTATTTGAGAGGTGTAGAGAGTTTGGTATATCCCTCAACCCCAAAAAATGCATCTTTTTTGTCCATGAAGGCAAGCTTCTAGGACATTTAGTGTCAAAACAAGGGATCACCATTGATCCAAAAAGAGTAAGTGCCATTTTGGATATGCTTTTACCCAACCATAAAAAAGGGGTTGTAAAGATTTTTTGGAAGAATTAATTTCATTAGAAGGTTTATTCTTGATATTGCTAATTTCTTGAAACCACTAACTGCCATGTTGAAGAAAAATGCAAGTTTCAACTAGACCAGGGAGGCCAAGCATAGTTTTGAAGTTATAAAGGAGGCCTTATCAGCAACTCCTACTTTGGTAAAACCAAAATTTTCAAAATAATTCATTTTGTATGCCTTTGGTAGCATAGACATCATTTCTGCAATGCTGGTACAACATAATGATGTTGGTTTAGAACAACCTATTGTTTTTTTCAATCAACGTTTAGAGGATTACGAACAAAGGTATACTTTTGTGGAAATGCATGTACTTGCTGCTATCAGAAGTCTGTAAAAGTTTAAACCTCTGATTTCTAACAACAAAATACATTTAATGGTTTCTCACCCTAGTGTGAATGAGTTCTTGTTAAGCAGGGACCTAAATGAAAAGAGGCTAGGTGGATTATAAAGGTCATGGCATATGACGTTGACATTAAGGTAACAAAGCTTGTAAGGGGTTAAGGGTTGTGTGAGCAACTAGCTATAGGGTATGGAAGTGAGGAAAAGGTAGAAACAAAGGCAGTTCTGGTTGTTGTTGATGAGCTTACAGCTGATGCCCCAACAACAAGTGCAGGTTGGGTACAAGATATGACTCATTTCTTGTAAACTGGTGAGTTTCCACTAGGTTTAGATAAGGATAAACGAAAATATTTCAGACTGCAATCCATCCCTTATGTACCGGTTGGTAATATTCTTTTTAGAAAAGACCTTAATGGTGTGCTTTTAAGGTGTATTGATCATCATCAAGTAGATAAAGTGCTTCATGAGTTCCATGATGGAACTGTTGGGGACCATTTTCCCCAAGAACAACTGCATGGAAAATAATGAGTTGGCTATTATTGGCCAAGATTGTTTAAAGATGCCCATGCTTGGGCAAGAAAATGTGTAAAATGTGCCATTTTTGCAGGCAAAGAGAGGTTGCCAACTTTACCATTGCAACCCATTCAAGTGGAAAACCCTTCATGAGATGGGGCATTGATTTCATAGGTTCCATTAACCCGCCTTCAAGTGCAGGTCATAGGTGGGTACTTACACAATTGATTACTTCACAAGATGGATTGAAGTAGTGGCCTTGAAAGAAGCCAACAAAAGTGTTTTAAAATTTCATGATGATTTGGTAACTAGATTTGGGGTACCTGAATCAATCATTTCAAATAATGCTTTAGCATTTGTTGGATTAAGAGTAAGTGATTGGGTTTTCAAGAATGGCATTCATTTGAATACATCATCAAACTATTACCCTCAAGGTAATGGTTTGGCAGAATCAACTAACAAGAATCTAATCAAGATCATCCAAAGGATTTTGGAGGATAACCAGAGAAATTGGCACACCAAGTTGAAATCTGGCTTATGGGCAGATAGAATAACTCCAAAAACATCCATTGGAAATTCCCCTTATATGCTGGTGTATGGTAAAGAGGCAAGATTGAATTTATCTATTGAGCTTCCTTCTCTTGATATAATGAATCGGCTTGAAATGTTTGAGGAAGAAGATCCAATGGCTGTCAGATATGCACAACTCATGGAGCTAGAGGAAACAAGGGATAAGGCCATGAAAATAATGGAGTTGCATCAACTCCAAACAAAGAGAGTTTTTGATAAAAGAGAAACAACCAAGGTGTTTAAAGAAGAAGATGTTGTACTTAAGTGGGATGAGTTAAAGAGCAGGCCAAGAAAGCACACTAAGTTTGGCAGTATGTGGAGTGGCTCATATGTCATTATTGAGTGCAAGGAGCATAATGATTTTCAATTGTCAACAATGGATGGAGAAACTCTACCTATCCCAGTCAATGGGATACACCTCAAACTCTATTTTGAGGTATGATCTACCTTGTACAAGTTAGATTAGGTTTTTATTTCCTCTAAGTGCTGCTACACATTAGTTTAAATGCAAGTTTTTAGTTTTCCATAAGTGTTATTTTGCACAGTTAGGTAGTTTGATTTGAGTGTTTTGGTGTGTTTTGAATAAATTTTCAAGGTATCATGTACTGATCTAGTGAGTTACAACAACATACAAGGCTGTTTTTAAGTTGTGTCAACTTTTAAGTGACTTAGTACCCAATGGATAGGCTTCAGGGAATCGGTTAGGATGTTTAGCAAGCAAACATATAGCAAATGTAAAAAATGTTACCTATTTTTGCTACTAGCCCGAACAGGTGATGTTGTTTATGTTTTATAAGTAAAAGATGGTACATTTTAACTTGCTATGTTAAATTTACGTGCATAGAAAAATATCAGAAGACTACAATACCACATTGCCTCATGCAGATGCATATAACATAACATAGGAAAAAGTGCACAATCTTTCCAAAATGTAGTCTTTATTGATGTAATTAGGTTTAAAACATTAAGGTTAATGCAATAAAGCATATAAATCAAACCCTAATAAATAATGAAGCACAAATGAGCATAAAAACATAAAGCATAAAACAATATTACCAAATCTTCATGCCACCACTGATTCACCTCCATTGCACTTCTCCATTTTGCTTGAATATGATAATTGCCCTTAGATTTGAGTGTGCAATAATAAGCCTATGACAAGTAACTAGCAAAATATTGAAGATTGTTGTCTCACACTGGCAACATCTACTTGCATAATATGTGTAGATAATGAAAATGACAAGGGTAAGGTCTTTTATAGAAAAGACAAATTTGAATGAATGGTTGAGATTAGATACTGTTGAGAATATGTGTCTCAAAATCACTAGTAGAAACTCTGATATTGTCATCAAGCAACAAAGAATTCATAAGTATTCTGATTGTGCCTTTACCTCTATACCACAGGTGTCTTTACAATGGGTTGCAGTCGTGCGGTTACCACCATACCGCGAGCACCTCTCAGCTGTGTAGTGGTAGTGCGGTGGATACCGCCATACAGCAGGAGCTCGTTGGATGTGCAGTGGTAGCGCGGTTACCACCATATCGTGGGAGTCTCTCATCCATCAGGCAATAGTATGGTGGTTACTGCCATACCACAGGGGTTCGCCAGATGTGCAATGGTAGTGCGGTGTAAACCGCCATACCATGGATGTTTGCAAACTGTCTAGCGGTAGTGTGGTTACCGCTATACCTCAGGAGCTGTCGACCTGTCCAGTGATAGCGCGGTAAACCGCCACCCCATGGGAACCTATTGACTGCGCAATAGTAGCATGGCGTAAAGTGAAGAGTATGGTTTCTTGGTTGACTACTGAGTTGTAAACCATTAAGTGGAGGAGTTTGCTGACTTGGAATGAGGTTGTTTGAATTCCTGAGAAGTTCGACAGTTTCTTTCTGGAGGAAGTTGAACTGAATCGTTTGTACAGAGAATGAATCATTCATGTCTATTACTATATATTGCAACATTTTGAAACTGTAAAAAGGTTTGGAGTTTTTGAGTTTTCGATGGTTGGATGATTGAATGGTCTGTATGTTGTTTTGAAAGCATTGTAACAGTGATATTTTGTACAAGATTGATCAAGGAAATATTGCTGGTGTAATATTGACATTTGAAAGGAGAGTCTATAACTTGTATGTAATTTGGTTACTATAATACAAGTGATTTTCTTTGGTGTAGTGGGTTTTTCTCCCGTAAGGATTTTCCCACATACATCTGGTGTCAATTGTGTTTGAGTTTATTTCTATATTATGTTATTTCCTTCATGTGCGTCTTAATGGTATGTAGTTGTAAAATTTAAAGTCATATATGGATTCTTCTCTGAGTTTTGACATTAGGAAAGTTTGTTTGACATCTATCTTCTTTCCTTATAGATACCAATAAGATGTCTTAATCAATGGCCAAGATTGAAAGTTGTAGTATGAAATAGGGTTAGGGCTAAATTAGGGAAAATGATAAAGATGAAGGGTTGACATTGAATTATGAGATAATTCAATCAAGGACTAGGATTAAATGAGATGTCAAAAGATAAGATTTGATGTTGAAGATAAGATTGGCACAAACAAAGAGGTGATAGGAGAAATTAAATAATAATAAAATATTTAATTTAGGTGGCCAATGAATAATTAAATAATTAAAATAATTATTTAATTATAGAGGAATGTGACAAAATGAATCATTTTGAATTAAATAACGATTTAATTCAAAATTCAAGAGAGTGGACCAAATTAAATAAATAAAATTTATTTAATTTATGAGAGAAAAGGCTAATGAATAATTAAATAATTAAAATAATTATTTAATTATAGTGGAAAGTGGATAAAATTAAATAAATTAGAATTTATTTAATTTTAGAAAGAAGGGGACTTAATTAGTGACATAATTACATAAATAAAATTAATTTAATCAATCAAGGAGGAATAAAGATAAAAAATGAAATAATTAAATAATTAAAATTATTTAACTAATAGAAGAATTATGACTTTAGAAAATAATTAAATAATTAAAATTATTTAATTATCAAAGACAAAAGGGGAAATGATGGAGAATTTAGAAATTGCAAGCTTGAGATAATTTTTAGTGTCTACAATTGATAATGATAAGGGTATAGTGTCCCTCACAAGCTGAGGGACTGACCATTTTAATGCATATAAAGAAAACACTATACATTTATAGATACAAAATATAAATGCACATAAAGTGAAGGTGGATCTGTCATTTCCTGAATGACAAATCCCAGCTTCCTTGTCTTGCATCATCTTCAGTCTCTTCGGCTTGTCTTGCTTCCAGTTGACGCTCTCCCTGCTGCTCCTAGGTTCCCTGCATTTGGAAGAAGAGTGTTGTTAGAGCAATGAAAGGTCACCAATCAAAATATGTTCAAAACATCCATAAACATATAATTTGATCTCCATAGGCATTAAAATAGACAACATACCATAGGTGTCCAGGAAAAAAAAAGACTAATCAAACACACCTATCATATGCTTTGTTTATCTAACATGTTTGCTCCTTGTGCAGATATAGGAAAAATATTTGTTAATATTTTGATTCAGCAAATTACAACATGTGGAGTAAAATGTGGCTCCCACGAAGATTGAGCCCAACATGTTGCCCTCTTGTGTTTTAGGAGGGGTAGGAAATTGAACGACTTGATCAAATCAATAATAAACCTATTCTTGATGCATTAAATCAATGTGGAATCATACTAGTTGATCCTTTCATTATCAAATTGAAAAGACACAACAAAATGGTGTGAATTATCAAGAAAGTTACACTTCATCTTTTCACAAAGAATCAAACAATAGGCTGCCATCATGCTGATCAAAGGGGCTGTTGGAAGTATGTGTCTCAATCCCACAGGCTGAAACCTCTATTGGAGCCAACTTAGTGTGACATATTCTATGTCTGGCCAACGAGAAAATTTGTAGCCTTATGTTTTGTACAGGTCGCTGTGACCTTGCAGAAGTCTTGTCGAATGGTTACACTATGGAGTCTTCGGTGTGACATGTTGTGTTCGGTGTGACCTCTTACTGTGTGGACATCTCTGGCCGACAGGCCATTCATATCGAACGTCGAGGAGACTCATAGCGACCAGGGGCTTTGGGGTGACTTGAACAACCAGGAAGTCCCAAAGACAATGGAAGGTCTCACCAATGGGGATACACTTGGGGTCTTCGCGGTGACTCAAAGACTTTGGTATGAAGTCTTGGCAAGCGATGGAGAGTCTTGCTGATGATGAGGGGTCTTCGGTATAACTCTTGGCGAATGGTGGTCTTGGGGTAACTTGGAGATTTCGGTAAGAAGTCTCAGCGAGAGTGGTAAGTCTTGCCAATCGTTCGGTGCTCGATATAACATAAAGATCTCAATGAAACCTCTTGGCGACAGTTGAATATCTTAGCGATAGATGGGTGCCGTTGGAAATTCTAATGTTTCAGTATGACTTAGGACCTCGGTATGAAGTCCTGGTGAAAGCGACGAGTCTCGCCAACTAGTGGATGCACTTGGATTAACTTGAAGGCTCGGCATGAGGTCTTGGCGAGAGCGGTATGTCCTGCCGACAAAATGAATCTTTGGTATGACTTAGGATATCGATATGTGGTCTCACCGAAGAGCGATAGTCTTGCCGAAAGGAAAACTGAAGTCGATGCAATGGGTGAACTTGATATAACCTCTTGTCAATTGTAAGGACTCTTGGTGATATCGAATGCTAACTGTGTTGGCATCGGGGAGACACGGTCAGTGTCTCACTGATATGCCAACACAGCTTGATTTCCTTTTGACCGTTTGAATTTCCTATGTGGCGTCTCGTGGACAAATCAGAGAAGCCAAATGGGAACCGTTGGAAGACAGTTCATTGTGGTAGTTCTAAGAGGAAGCTCGATAGATAGGGGTGACATGGTTATACTCAGAGATTGCTGATGATGTCTAGTTAGATGATTTTAAGGATCGACGGATTGTTGTGTGGTTGTATAATCAGAGTGATTTCTATTATGTAAAGATTGTAACTTGAAGGTTCCTGTACAAGTTTGATCATTGTGAAAGCTGCTGAAATATAACATCAGAAAGATAAGTCTGATATTTGTATGTAATCTCCATTACTGTAATACAAAGTGATTTCTCTTGGTGTGGTGGGGTTTTCTCTAGTAAGGGTTTTCCCAAGTAAATCTGGTGTCTATATGTGTGTGTCAAATACTATGTTTTTGTTATCTCTTTCATGTGCATCTTAATTAGACTGTAATTGTAATTTTAAAAGGTATCTTTGCATTCTTCCCTGAGGTTTTGACGTTAGGAGAGTTGCTTCTACATCTAATTTTCCTTACAAGTGGTATTAGAGCCTGGCCAGTTGTGTTATCCTTGTGGGTACGTTGGGTTTTTTGTGTCAATTATGTGCAGTGGGAGTCTTGTAGAAGTTTGTTAAGTTGAATTACAGATTGAGATGGCAAGCACGTAAGGAAAGATAGAGATAGAGAAATTCAATGGCAGCAATATCGAGTTGTGGAAACTCAAAATGGAGGATCTCTTAGTGGATCGTGATATGTGGCTTGCTGTGTTTGGAACTAAGCCTACAGGCATGAAGCAAGAAGATTGGGACCTTGTAGATAGAAAGTCTAAGGGGTTGATAAGGCTCTATTTGGCAGACTTCATCCTTCTGAATGTGCATGAAGAGAAGACTGCATCTTCCTTGTGGAAGAGATTGGCATCTATTTATCAGGGGAAGTCTTTGGTGAATAAGTTGTTCCTGAGGAAGAAGTTGTACACTTTGAGAATTCAGGAAGGAGGGTCTGTTGCTGATCATTTGAGTGCATTCAACATGTTGATTGCACAGTTAACATCTGTTGGTGTGAAAATTGATGAAGATGATCGATGTATGCTGATATTGTGTTCTTTTCCAGATTCATGGGATCACCTTGTGATGGCTATTGGAAGTACAACATCCAGTTTCAAGATGGAAGATGTTGCTTCTTTGTTATCAGAAGAAATGAGAAGGAAATCTTCTGAGATGGCGAAGGAGGCCCTTGTTGTTAGAGGAAGGTTGAAAGAGAAAGGCAAGAAGAAGGACAAGAAGTCCAAATCAAAATCAGAGGGGAGATCAAAGTCTCCTAGAAAGAAGTCCAAGGTGAAGTGCTAGAATTGTGGGAAACCTGGTCATGTCCAAAAGAATTGTAAAAGAAGAAGAAGAAGAAGAAGTATTCTTCCGACAATGAGTATTATCATAGTGATGTAGACACCTTCATTGTATCCTTGGCTACACAGGCATCAGATGATGTCTGGCTGATTGATTCAAGAGCATCTTTCCACATGACATCTCATAGAGATTGGTTTACGAAGTATGAAGAATACGATGGTGAAAAGGTGTACTTTCCAAGTGATTCAACTTTGGAAATTGTTGGCCGTGGAAGAGTCAGAATCCAATTCCCGATGGCAGAGTGAAGGGAATCAATAATGTAATGCATATACCAGGTCTGGCTCGAAACTTACTTTCTATAAGTATGCTAAATGATATTGGAGTGCAAGTCATGTTCTCTGGAAATGGCTACAAGATGACTAGAGGCTCAATGGTGCTAGCAAGGGGTGCTCATATTGGTACCTTGTACAAGCTGGATGCACATGCTGTTCAATGTAACAATGTCTCTGTAAAGTCCGAAAGCTACCATGGAGGAAAAGAGGGAAATGTTCCTAATTGTGTAAACTCTATGGAAGTTAAACTTCCAGCAGAAAAGACTATGCTCTGGCATAATAGGCTTGGCCAAATTGGTGAGAAAGGTTTAAAAACCTTGAAGAATAAAAAGCTGGTTGAGGGGCTTGATGATTGTAACCTTGAATTTGAATTCTGTGAGCATTGTATATATGGAAAACAACACCGTGTTTCATTTTATTCTAGTCCTCATAAATCTTCTGGTTTGCTAGATTATATTAATTCTGATGTATTTGGTCCAGTGAATGTTCCTTCTTTGTCTAAGTCAAGATACTATGTATCATTCATTGATGATTATTCGAGAACATTTGTTTATTTTTTAAAAAGTAAATCAGAAGTGTTTAGTTAGTTTAAGGAGTTTAAGAACCTTGTAGAAAATTAGACTAGAAGAAAAATAAAATGTTTAAGGACTGATAATGGCAGTGAATTTTGTTCTGATGATTTTGAGAGGTATTGTAAAGACCATGGAATTAAAAGACAAAAGACTACACCTTATACTCCATAACAAAATGGAGTTGCAGAAAGGTTCAATAGGACAGTGATGGAGAGAGCACGAAGTATGCTGAGTAGTGCTGGCTTGGAGGAGAAGTTCAGGGATGAGGTTGTTGCTACTGCATGTTACTTGATTAATCGTTCTACAAATTCTGTTCTTGTTGAGAAAGCGCCTTTGGAAGTGTGGTCTGGTAAGAAGCTCTCTTTAAGACATGTTCATGTTTTTGGCTGTGAGGCATATGCTCATGTGCCGTAGGAGAAAAGATCTAAGTTGGAGAACAAGGTTGTCAAATGTATTTTTATTCGCTATAGTGTTGGCATAAAAGGATACAAGCTTTGGAATCCTGATACAGAGAAGGTTGTATACAACAAAAGTGTAATATTTCATGAGATGAAGCCTTCTAACTTGGATCTATAGTCAGAGAAAAAGTTAGAGAACAATAAGGATGTAGTTGAAATTCCTCCTAGACCAGAGAAAGAGGAATTGAAAATTCAACATGTACCTAAAACTGAGGAGATCTCAAGCAGTTCTGAAAGTTCTTAAGAAGAAGAAGAACCTTATCCTTAGCAAGTGAGGAGGTTAAATCGTGAAAGAAAGCAACCTAATAGGTATGGGTTTTCTTTGATATATTCTACTTGTGCCTATTCTTTAATTTCTAGCATTGATGAGCCTAGGAATGTGAAAGAGGCATTTAGAATGTCTGATTCAGACTCTTGGTTGGAAGCCATGAATGAAGAAATGGCATCATTAGAAAAGAATGATACCTGGAGTTTGGTGCCATTTCCTAAAGGTAGAAAGCCTGTGGGCTACAAATGGGTATTTAAAAAGAAGATTGGTCTGGATGGCAGTGTGCAAAAATATAAGGTGAGGTTGGTTGCGAAGGGTTATTCCTAGGTAGAGGGAATTGATTATGGGGAAATTTTTTCTCCTGTAGCTAAGCTGACATCTATCAGATTTCTTTTGTCACTTGCAACAACGTATGACTTAGAGGTTGAACAGATGGATGTGAAGACAACATTTCTTCATGGTGATCTTGAAGAAGAAATCTATATGTCCCAGCCTGAGCACTTTGTTGAAAAAGGTAAAGAGAAACTAGTTTGCAAGTTAAAAAAGTCTCTATATGGGTTAAAGCAGTCACCTAGAATGTGGTACGAGAAATTTGATACTTTTGTATTGTCTTTGGGATTTGTGAGATAAAAATCTGATCATTGTGTTTATTACAAAGCTGAAAGTGATCAAGTTCTTATTATTGCTCTCTATGTTGATGATATGTTGTTCATAGGCAAGAGTAAGTTGATGATTTTTGATCTTAAGTCTCAGTTGTCCGCTAAGTTCGAAATAAAAGATCTTGGAGCAACAAGGTATATTCTGGGGATGGAGATAACTAGGGATAGGAATAGTAGAAAACTTTGGCTTAGTCAGAGTAAGTATATCAAGACTATTCTAGAGAGATTTTGTATGAATGATTGCAAGCAGCTAGTTGTTCCAGTCTTGTAGGGAATGAAGCTATCTGTTGAGGACTATCCAAAATCTCCTACTGAGATGGAGGACATGACTGGTGTACCCTATGCTAGTGCAGTTGGCAGTCTTATGTATGGAATGGTCTATACAAGGCTAGACATTGCCCAAGCAGTGGGAGTTCTTAGTCAGTTTATGGCTAATCCTGGAAGGACACATTAGGATGCTATGAAGAGAGTGTTTAGATATTTGAAGGGGACTTCAGAATATGCTTTGTGTTACCATGGGAACATGGTTGAATCACAGAGGATTCTCAGTATTTGAGGCTATGTGGATTCTGATTGGGCAGGGGACATTAACAGTAGGAGGTCCACCAGTGGATACATTTTCATGTTGAATGGTGGTGCAGTGAGTTGGATGAGTAAGCGGCAGGCTGTAGTCGCTTTGTCCACTACAGAGGCTGAATACATGGTAGCTAATCATGCTTGTAAAGAAGCAGTTTTGTTAAAATGTTTGTGTTCTAACATTGGTTTTGATGCAGGGCAAATAACTAACTTTTGTGACAGTCAGAGTGCAATTTGTCTAGCAAAGAATCCTACTTTCCATGCCAGGACGAAACATATAGATGTACAATACCACTTTGTAGGATATATGGTGGAGGATGGAAATGTCAGTTTGGAAAAAGTTGATACTCTGGAGAATGTTGCAGATGCATTGACAAAGCCAGTGAGCACAAACAAGTTCAGGTGGTGTGCCAGTTCAATGGGCCTTAGTATCCATGGTTTTCAATAAGTTTTGTTGTGCTCTAGAGGTTCCTGTGTGATCTTCGTCAAGTGGGAGATTGTTGGAAATATGTGTCTCAATCCCATAGGCTGAAACCTCTATTGGAGCCAAGTCGGTGTGACATATTCTATGTTTGGATGATGAGCAGATTTGTAGCCATATGTTTTGTACAGGTCATTGTGACCTTGTAGAAGTCTTGTCGAACGGTTACACAATGGAGTCTTCGGTGTGACATGTGTTCGGTGTGACCTCTTACCGCGTGGAGATCTCTGGCCGACAGGTCATTCATATCGAATGTTGGGGAGACTCATAGTGATCGGGGGCTTTGGGGTGACTTGAACACTCGGGAAGAAGTCCCAGCAACAATGGAAGGTCTCGCCGACGGGGATACACTTGGGGTCTTTGCAGTGACTCAAAGAATTTGGTATTAAGTCTTGGAAACCAATGGAGAGTCTTGTCGATGATGAGGGGTCTTCGGTATAACTCTTGGCGAATGGTGATCTCGGGGTAACTTGGAGATTTCGGTAAGAACTCTCAGCGAGAGTGGTAAGTCTTGCTGACCGTTCGGTGCTCGATATAACATAAAGATCTCGATGAAACCTCTTGGCGACAGTTGAATGTCTTAGTGATAGATGGGTGTCGATGGAAATGCTAATGTTTCGGTATGACTTAGGACCTTGGTATGAAGTCCTGGCGAAAGCGATGAGTCTTGCCAACTGGTGGATGCACTCGGATTAACTTGAAGGCTCGGCGTGAGGTCCTGGTGAGAGCGGTATGTCCTGCTAACAAAATGACTCTTCGGTATGACTTAGGATATCGATATGTGGTCTCACCGAAGAGCGATAGTCTTTCTGAAAGGAAAAATGAAGTCAATGCAATGGGTGAACTTGATATAACCTCTTGTCGATTGTAAGGACTCTTGGCGATATCAAATGCTAACTGTGTTGGCATCGGGGAGACACGGTCAGTGTCTCACCAATATGCCAACACAACTTGATTTCATTTTGACCGTTTGAATTTCCTATGTGGTGTCTCGTGGAAAAATCAGAGAAGCTGAATGGGAACCGTTGGAAGAAAGTTTGTTGTGGAAGTTCTGAGAGGAAGCTTGATAGACAGGGGCGACATGGTTATACTCAGAGATTGCTGATGATGTCTAGTTAGATGATTCGAAGGATTGATAGATTGCTGTGTGGTTGTATAATCAAAGTGATTTCTATTCTATAAAGATTGTAACTTGAAGGTTCATGTACAAGTTTGATCATTGTGAAAGCTGCTGAAATATAACATCAGAAAGATAAGTCTGATATTTGTATGTAATCTTCATTACTGTAATACAAAGTGATTTCTCTTGGTGTGGTGGGTTTTTCTCCCGTAAGGGTTTTCCCACGTAAATCTAGTGTCCATATGTGTGTGTCAAATACTATGTTTCTATTATCTCTTTCATGTGCATCTTAATTAGACTGTAATTGTAATTTTAAAAGGTATCTCTACATTCTTCCTTGAGGTTTTGACGTTAGGAGAGTTGCTTCTACATCTAATTTTCCTTACAGGGGCAACCATCTCTTCTTGGAAATCTTACTCTGTTGGATATGTCTTTCAATATTCTTAAGTGGATCCAAAGTCCATTTTAATAATGATATGAGTTGTATTTCATTTGCAAGGAGGCAGTAAGGAAGGGAACAAGAACAAGGATAACAATCTTTCAAAGATGAAACAATTTGTCTCTTCCCAAGAAACAGATGATTTCTGTGATAATATGAAAAAGGATGCATCAAGTTCAATTATGTAGATGCATCAAATTCAATTATGGATAATCACATAATACAAGATCTATCAAGCCATATCACATGAGACTTTCAAGAAGTGATTATTTCTTGTTTTAATGATGAATAACAGACTGGTTTCACATTTTGTATGCATGAGAATAGTTACCAATCATTATTTTTGGGTTTTCCCTCAGTGTCATGAGTATAAGTGCTATCATTTTTTCCATTGTTAAAGTCATTTCTAAGTTGTTCAGTTGACAGTAGTTAGAGGAACAAACAATGGTTGCATCTCATGGGGGGGATTTTAGAATAATCCAACATAAGAATATCATGTGTTTTGGCAGGGAGCAATATAGTGAGATGCAGGGTAAGTGATCAAGATGATAGAGTTACATGGGACAGTGAGGTCTCATGGAAGGGGCATTCACAAGTAAAGATGTGTCACAGTGCTAGTGCAGGCCATGAAGAGAGAAACACAATGGAGTAGGATTGTCATGTCAATGAAAAAGTGACAGTGAAATAAGGAAGAAACAATCTAAGACAAGGTTAAGATAGGCAACTTAGAAGTTCATTGTAATTCATTAAGCAACTAGACAAAGAGAGATTAACAATAGATCACAAAGTTGTCAAAGGACAGTGAGGTGAATATGAGGTTTCATTTTGTTGCACAAGGATTTAAGCCAACATGGGGCAGAGTTTCATGAGAAACTGGAAAAGAAATTGTCAAACAACCTATTGGTCTACTAGAAGAAGGCAGTAATCCTCAACTACAATAGTCCTAATGTTATTCATAAAGAGATATCTTAAATCAAGGTGTGACTTTCATGATGATCAAAGATGTGCCAACACAACAGGAGTCAAGAAGACATTCATATGAGCATCAACATAGTTTCATGGTCTTCAAAAAGATAGACAGTGAAATGGAAGCCTTGTATGGATATCAAATGCTTAAACAACGAACATCAAGGTTTATCAAATATTCAATTCTTTGCCAAGCAATATGCATGACACTTCTATGAAGGGCCCTCACGGTCAACACTGTCAAACATTGAAAGTTTTTAAGGTCAGTACAGTCAGACAATAACATACAAGATATACAAAGAGCAGTAAGATTATTACTGTTTCCTGACAAAGTATGGTTATTACTCAAAATACAAGAAGCCAACAGAGACAGTGATTGCTAAAACAACATGGTCTACAATAGAAACCTCGCAAAAAGGGCATAAAGATATGTGTAATGATATGGAGGTTTCTTTTTTAGAAGTATTTAAGCCCAATTCTAAGTAGCAATTATAATTAACAGTGAGAAGATTATCAAACTATCTCAGCCAAGTATCCATCAGGTATAAACAATAGACACAACATAAGTCATGAGGAAAATATATTTTGCATGTCTCTCATCTTTGCACTATCCATACAATGGCCATTGAAGGAGTAGTTTTCAGTCATGAAATTACAATCAATGCTACTGAAGTGCATATGAAAATAGGTGCTATGCATCATGTTCACCGAAGGGATACAAGAATAAGAGGAATTAAAGAGAACAAAGAGCATTCATGATTGAGATTACATTCAAATGAAGCAGCCATCTACAACTACAACCCATGATAATATCAGTCCCAAAAAATGCAATAAGCATTTCAATCAACATGAGACATAAGTGATGTAGAATTTAACAGTAGGAATATACAATGAAGGGTGCAATATATCTTAGTAGAGCATGCTATCTACACTTGAAGGTGCTTTGATAGAGTAATGCATAAGTCTTTGAAGGCCTATTCCATAGTTGTGAAGTGAAAGTGATATGTCTATGAAAGTAAGGAACCTAGAATGTGCTTTAGACATTAGCAACAAACCCAAAATGAAATAATATGTCTTCCATCTCTGTCAAAAAGAGAGAGAAAATATTGTGCCATATTTGGAAGCTAAGAATGTATTCCTTGAAAGAAAATAAACAAAATGTTAATGTGGTGTTATCAAAGAATGAAGGAAATCCAAATGCAGACCCCAGTATGGAAGTCTGTGTATGAGGCTGAACCGAGAGAAAATATTGTTTTCTTCCAAAGAAGAGTAAAGCTACAAACCAGGGATTTCAAACCATTTCCTCTAAAAGCATGAAGAATCCTCAACACAGAAAGAACAAAAAAATGCATCAAAAACCCAGTTCATTTCTTCATGGTCGTGCCCTGAAGATTCAATTTTTTTCACAAAGGCACAAACCCACTTGGGGTTTTTGTATTAAAGTTTAAATACAGGGGAAAAAATAAATATTTTCACCATTTTGATGTATGGAGAGAGCTCAAATTGAGCTTTGATTCACAAAAAATTAAGGAGAAAATCAAGGTATACGTCAACATAGAGCTTACCTGAGCTTGAGTAGCTGGTTTTCATGGAATGAGCAAGTTATTTTTCACCATGGGAAGCTTTAGGAACCCCAATCATGGCGGATAAATGCAAGTAAAACTTCCATAGATAAAAGCAAGAAAAGATGCATTAGGAAAATATATATGGACATGGCCTTGGCAATTTAAATGGCTTTCAAAATGGAGGAAAAAGGCCAGATTATGTCAAATAATAACATTTACCTTGATTTTCCAGTGGTTTCCATGAGAAATCATTCAAAATTTTCCACGAAATCACCATGGAGGAGAATATAGAAACCCTTGTTGGTGGCCAAGACGAGCTTTAGGAAGGTTTGATGGAAAAATGAGTGAATTTTGCTAAGTTTTCATTATTTTGTGTTTATGGTTTGAAACCCTATTGAAAGCTGACTACAAAGATATTTTTTACCTTTGTTTTAAAATCTTGCACTAATGTATACCATGGGCTAGGAAATAAAGTATTATGCCTTGTGTTGATTTTGTATTTGTTACTATTTTGGAATGATTTTATAAGGTTCTTTTTTGGCCTTTCTTTTGCATCCAACCAGGAATCTTCTAGATGGACTTGTGTGAGGCAGTTGTTTGAATTTTGGTTAAGTAACTTCAAACTGAGTTTTTGGAGTTAGTTCTTTCTTTCCAGCAATGTAATAGCTTATTTTATGGAGTTATCTTTTCAGCAGGAGCAATATTGTAACTCAGGGATAGATTTGTCTACCAGTGAGTACCTTGGATCAATGATATTGAATATTTTTCCTTCTCATTTCATGCTTTATTGTGTGCATCTAGTGGTTGATCAAATTACTTGTGAAATTTGGCTTTTCCTTGTAATTTTGTCTCATGTTAAGCATGCATTTTGCAGAAAAGTGTGTTGTTGCAGGTTATAAGTTGTGTTATGAATAAAAATACTTTTAGTTATGAAATTTCTTTCCTTCTAGGAGTTTAGATTTAAAACCTCCTTATAAAATACTTATGCAATAATGCATACAAAATGAGTTGTGTAAGCCAGGATTTTTCATTGTTTGAACTGTGTGCAAGTTGTTTGCAAGTCTTAGTTAGTTTGGTGAATCACCTTTTAAAAAAAAATTCGGTCAATTTTAGTTTATGTAACCCTCTTACTCTTTCCTTAGGAAATCATTATTTTAGTAGTGGTTTAGGTGACACCAAAAGGGGAGCCAACCCATAATTTGGAGGTCTACTTTCACAATAAGATACCCACAACCTGAAAGTAGTCCCATGTTGCTACAAATTTTTCAAGTTCTACAACTTGGCATGGGTGAAAATTTGAAGAGCTAACAATCATCAAATAGGAAAATTAATTCTTGAAATGTGTCTTCCAAGTCTAAAATGTGAGATTCCACGAACAATGAACCAAATTTTGAGAAATAGGAATCCCAATCAGGAAGATAATGATAATCTTGTTGCTCAGGAATGATGGAAGTACTTAATGAAGGTGGATCAACTATCTCTGACAAAGAATCAAGAACCTCTAAAGCAATTTCAACCTCATTTGAAGTCTCAAAAACCTCTAAGGGATCACAAGCATGGTTTATCTTATCTGAAGAATAAAGAGTCACATTGGTATTGGAAAGATGATCATCAAGAGATGGTAAAGTATCATGATCTCCATATGATTCTCGAATATAATTCCAAAGAGAATAAGGGCAATCAAAATGAATTCGTGATTCCAAAAGGTCACCATATATATGCTCAAAAATAACTCTAAAGACTTTAGCCTTATATCCTTTCCAAATAATATACCCACAATGTGTGCCTGGAATAGGAACTTCATTATATAAATATGGCAAGATATGATGCTCACTAAGATGAGTGAGAATAAAATCACTCCATTGTCTAAAGTTCCCTTTCTCCAAAGAAACCATTATAACTGATAATTCTTCAAAAATTTCAAAGATGGTTATTAAAACCTCCAAACAAGAATTATAAGGTTAAAAAACAAGATTTGGTGCAAAAATTGGTGGGGCCCATTGCCTGATCTCCTTTCCAACATCAAGAAAACTCCACCGAGCCTAGAGAGCATAGTCATACTTAGAAACAATGCCTCCAATCACTAGCAACAAGAACTTTCCATTGAGTGCTTCAAATATGCAACTCCGCATTAGAGATTTTAAATAGCATGGGGAAATTTACTTTTTGCAAAGATATGAAAGATCCCCAATGCCAAATAATAGCCTTAGAACAATGAAACACAACCCGAAGGAGATATATACGCAGTTGGGGATATGAATTGCGGCCATCGATCAGGGAATTCCAAACAGGGGACAAAACTGAGATTTGCGGCCTCCTTTGTCTTCAATGCATGTCTCACAATGAAAAACACACCTCCCTCAAAAATTTTGCACCTTCAAAACAATGATTTGTGACTAGTACTAGGGGTTGTAGTGTCCAATTTTTCCTCCCAGATGCTAACTGTACCTTCCAGCGAACAAGCCGTGCATCAAACACAAGAATCATGACCTATAATTTTCAAATTGTGCCCCTTCAACAATGCACAGGTCTCTCAACAAGAAACATCATGCCTTCCTCAATTGTAAAAAAAAACTTGCTTCTCCAAATGAACTAGATCTCTGGAAAAGATTGAAGAAGAAAAATAATATCAGCAAAAATGGCAACTTTGAAATTTAACAAATTTCAAATACCAAATAATCTGGACCAAATAAATGATCTCAGACTTCGATAAAACTCTTAGAGGAAGGAGTTGCAAATAGTCGGATCTTATACCATGTTGGTGTAAATTCACTTCCCAGGAGCACAATCTGTAATATAAACCTTCACAAATACTAGAGAAGCAAATATTTTTCACCAATGAGTAAATAATAACTGAGATGAATAATGTTCATTGGCCTTTCTTATAAAGGCAAGGGGATAACCGGTAAAAATGTAACCGACAACAACTTCCAATTAATTAAATGCACTAATAAACTATAGTGCATTATGCCTAAGTAAACTTAAGTAGGTAAAAGATAGTCATATCATATACAAATTTATTTAGTAGTTTATTACATGATTATATTCAATTTGAGGGAATATATTGTTTCAAGTTAAAACTTGGTTAACTTGGTATTTCATAAATGAGATCATTTTATCTTATGAAATGTCTACCAAGAATGATAAATTAAGTGAATTTAAATAATTAGTTGGTATTTTGAGTATTATTGTTGGAATTGTGAAACAAGCACAAAACCACGAGCCACATGATCAAACACAAACAAATACACCTTCCACACAGGAGATCTGCAAACAAATGTATGCAATTAACTTAGACAAGAAAAAGCTACAGAAGAGAGAAAACTTTCAAGAAGATATGAAAGCTACATATATTCTCCCATTAATAATTACAATGAGATCAATCCTTATAAAAGGAGATCAAGAAACCCTAAAGAAAAGCCTAAAGGGAAACCCTAGTGTGCACACTTAATAATTAATAAATAATTAATTATTAATGTGCCTAAGTTTAGCTTAAGTAACTAAAGTGATAAGTGACTTAATTAATTAACCAATATGATTAAATTAATTAAGTAAAACAACTTATTACTCTAACACCCCCCCCTTAAGATGAACTTAGGAAGTAGCTTAAAACACTAAGGAAAAGATGCATGAAAGCAAAGATGGGTCTTGACAAACAAGGCCAAGTAAGGAACCCATGTACAAACAGAAGATCTCTCTAAAGCGAAGAAATAGAGAAAACCTCGTGGGAAAAAACTCTACTCCAAGAAGAGATCAAAGGTGATTGAAGGACGGAAAAGCCTCAAAATCAAGGAAATGTCCTGAAAAAGAAGAACATGTAGAACATCACAGAAGCATGAAGAAGCTGCAAAATCTATCAAAAGATGACTGCTACGGTGTCGAAGAACCTCCTCTGAATATAGGATGATCAGGATCAAGAAGACAACAATCTACGTGAGTGCCCCCAATGACACTACTTGAATCAAATGGAAAAAGTACCAAAAAGTCTAAAGAACTTTGATCAACCAAGGAAATGGAAGGTCGCCTCCAAAAATAAGAATGAAAGAGTGTCCATATGGTAAATGCTCCATCTCACCGAAATGCATGGGTAACTAGCAGCTACATCCGCCTAGTACATAGGAACAAATATTGTATACATAGCTCACTCCAACAAAACCATGGAAACATTAACACCAATAGTAGAAACCCCCCCATAATGCTGAAAAGGGAGAGGCATGATAGGTACACTGAAACTGAATGCCAGAAATTAGTGCATGAAGAGGAAACAAGACCATCTGAAGGTGCAAACATGAAAGTACAAGCTGATAGAAAGGATGTGAAACCAAAAGTCACATACCCATGAGAAAGGTATGAAGGCAAACAAAGGAAAACATCAACTCCCATGGCACTTTATATCATAGTGCGAGTACAATAAGGCACAAAGTGATGTGCAAGAAACCCAATACTACACATACAATGTTGAGGAACTTTATCTTAGTGCGTTTACAAAAGAGAAATAAATGCAATGTGAGCCCATAATGTCTACAATGTCCAAATAGGACAACATGCTGAAAAAAATTCTCTTATAGAAAATGAAGAAACTGGTAGCACCATGATGAATTACACGAAAAAATATGCACTTAAAAAAAAAACGATACCCAAAAATGTGTTCGGATGTAGAAGATATTGCATGTCAAAGTTTCCAAAACGAGAACTAAACAACTACAGCACTGAGAAAAAAGAATTCTGAAAAAAACCAGAAGTCAAAACTAGCAAATACCTACACCACTGTGAAGAGCATGAAATTCTACCCCATTTCAAAAAAAAAATGCACGCAAAAAGACCATCGTATGGCTGAGATATGGCCTCTGGAAGTTGAGGTGAAAAACTGAAAAGCCCAACGGAGAGGGGCTGAGAAGAGCAAAAAGTGATCTCTGCTAAATTTAGAAAAACTACCTCCAAATGTGAAGGTCCGCTAGATTTAGTGTGCAGGAAAAAAAACTCCTCCAATTACAGTGCATTATTTTGCATAAAAAAGCAAAATACCAGGGCTTATTACAAAAAATTATTTTAAAAAAAAAATTACAATAATTTTTTTTATAATTTTTTTTTTTTATAAAAATGGAGGGGGCGGGCGGAGCCCACACCCCTACCACTGCCGCCCGGTGGTATTAAGACCACTAGCGGTCTTAATAGCCACCGCCAGTAGGCTCTGAGGGCCTACCACCGTAGGGCAGGTACTCTCTGCAAAAAAGCTTTTTTTAATACAATTTTTTGAATTTCTCGAAAAAACTCTGCGTGCCTTTTAAAAAAGGCTTTTCAAAAAAAATTTAATATGATTTTTTGAAATGAAACGCAGGAAAAAAAAATTCAAAATTTTATTGACAATTTTTTTAATACCTCGGTTCACATGCAGACGGCCAAACAAGGCCATACGGGCAATTTTTTTTTGCTTCAGAAACAGCCGACGCCAAATATAGGCGACTTTACAGTCAATCTTTAGGTTTTTGGCCGCTTCAGACACAACAGTGAGGTCTGATTTACACCAAAATGCTTCTAAAAACTTCCTCCTCCAAAATTTATCTCATTGATCTCTATAAATCGAGAAATAAAAAGAAAGCAAAGGGGATTCAAATTTGAAGCCTGCAACCCTTGTTGAAGAAGAAAACCTCATAAATCGAGAAGGGGTTCGCTAAGTCCACGCTCTGATACCATGTTCAAATTTTGAAACAAGCACAAAACCACGAGCCATAGGATCAAACACAAACAAATACACCTTCTTGAAAGTTTTCTCTCTACTGTAGCTTTTTCTTGTTGAAGTTAATTGCATACATTTGTTTGCAGATCTCTTGAAAGTTTTCTCTCTACTATAGCTTTTTCTTGTTGAATTTAATTGCATACATTTGTTTGCAGATCTCTTGTGTGGAAGGTGTATTTGTTTGTGTTTGATCTTGTTGCTCGTGGTTTTGTGCTTGTTTCACAATTCTAACAATTATTACAATCAATAGATAAAATGGTACACACTTTAACTACAATAATTGATCTAAATGGTTGGTGAATCTATATAGTTGATAAAATATGAAATTCAAACAAGTTACCTAGCTATAAGATATTTTAGTTTTGTAAAAAAGGCATATAGAAATTAATATAGTGTGTCATTAAAGAATGATTCATATAGCATTTCTTCAGGTTGTGCTACATTAGAATTAAATTGAAGTCACATATTTTATTAACAAAATACTATGACTTATATTTAGATGGAGATCTTGTAGATCAAATTGTATACCCATGCTTATAAAATTTCAAAGGTCTCCTAAGTGAGTCCAAGTACTTTTCTTGCAATTTGATTTCATTATGTAACTTTTGAAGACCCCTTTTTCTTTTGAGTTTGCATGGTAACTGAGGTATAAGAAATCCACTATGACAAGGGACTTCCAAATAATTACCAAATATGGATTTTTAACTAAATCAAGTGGAATCTAAACAGAATTAATAACTTTGAACAAAAATCCAACATTTGAGGATTACTCTTTGAAGAGGGAGTTTATAATAATTTCTATTTGTAACTATTATTGAGACATTTGTAATAAGAAGATAATCATATATTTAAGATGTGTGAGTAGGACAATTGTTAATCATCCAAGTGAGGTGAGAATTGTCCTTTTTCAATAAGAATGAGGTTATTTTTTTTATAATTTTGTATTATTTTCCATTTAAAGTTTCTTACTATTATTTTTCCCATAACACATTCTACGACATCAACACAATATATCTTATTTTGGGGTTTTATTTCTTTAAATATTGTAAAATCCTTTTGAAAAGTTATACATGATAGTTTATTTTACACATAGTGTTTCAAGATATTGAATACATGTTTGAATTCACATTTCTTGCTATGTGCTTTTGATTGATTAGTTTTTAATCTAAAAAATAGATTCATAAAATATTTTTAACATATCATATGAAATATTTTGAATAAATAATAAATTGTTAAAATGATCTTAATGGAAAGAATTAGTTATCTTAGTTTGAGATCATAAACTCTTAAATATAATAGTGATTTACATCTAGCCATCTATGACATAATGATTTTCATGTCCATTTTGTATTGAATCTATGACTTGACTTTGTTGCTTAGGGATGTACACATTAGCCTTAAGAAGTAACTAATATTTTTTTTCAAGAATATAATATTTTTCTATAGTATATGTTTTTTAACCTTTTTATTGTCCTTAAGGGAATTAATAATCAATATATAGAAGTATGAATATGAAGTTCTTTATTAAATTTACTTATAAATTATAAATTAAAATCTATTTTAAAGGTCTTTTGAAGAAAATCATTGGGACTAGCATAAAAAGAAGTTAGTGATAAATAATTAAATTTATTATATGCCATTTAATTTTTGGTCTTTGTTTATTTATTTTTATTTTTGTTACTTCAATAAAATTTCTAAATGAACTAAAGGAAACACCCTACCAAACCTTGCAAATCCTAAAGTGTAGAAGAGTTGTACTTGCTCTTATCAATTGATCTAAATTACTTATGATTTGATTATAAGGACCACTTAATCATTTATCTTAACATATTCCAAGAGGTTAAGGTTTTAATGCACATCATTTAGAATCATAAGAAAAATTGAGTGCCTCAACAATAAGATTAATAGGAAATAATATACTATAAAAGGCTAAAATACAAGAATGAGAATAAGTATAGGATGTAAAACAAGAAGAAATATGATAAAAAGGGTAAAGGATATGGAAGAAAAGGTAAGTGTGCAACCCAAGTGGAAATAAAAATAATAGGAAATGGTAAATAAAGAATATTAAAAAATATTGTGTAAATAATAAGTGGATGAAACATGCAAAGAAAGGAAAAGAGAAACTAAATGACTCCCAATGATGTATGAGCATCTAGGTGCATGGACAATCTGTACACCAAAAAATGTGTTTTCTTTAATTCTTCATTTTTGGTTGTGTTTTGTTTTTTTGTCTTTTTTTTAATTCATTTTCTCTTCTAGCTCGTTCAAAATGAAGTCATCTTGTAAGGTTATCAATTTAAATTGAATTTGGGGATAAAGGTGTTTGAAATTGGTGTTTAATGAAAATTTAATTGATGCACAAAATCCCAAGCCTAGGTTGGAGGAGGCAATTTTTGGAATCTTGTAACTCCTCTTTGGATTTAAAAATTGGCATCAAATGAAAAGGAAATAGAATATGGATGCCTAGAGGTGGAAGTGGGTTGAGATAGTGAAAGACACTTTATAGCAAACAATTTAAATTTTTTTCTTGGAAAATGGAAGAAGGGGATGCCCCAAAAAAGTAGAGAGGAGAATGGAATGTGGCTAGCTTCTAAAGGATTTTTTAATGCCTAGGTTTGGGTGGAAAAAGGAAGGAAAATGTGAAGAATATGATAGCGAAGTGAAAAACAACTAGAGAAACCTTGCCTTAGTGTCTAGGAATGGAGTTTCAAGGATTTGGAGACACATTTTTTATTTCTTGTAGCTGATTATGAAGCTCTTGGATTTGATTCATTGAGGTTGTGTTTTCAATCTTTCCTGTAGTAGAGTTTTTTTGGTGACTAGCTTGCTCCCTATAGCTTGTTATTGAAGACGATGCAAGTTTTAATATTGAAAATTAAGTTAATATTTGAAATATTGTAATTTCATGTGATAATTAATTCGTGGTAATGTTCTCTCTATATTTTCAATTCATAATTAAAAAAAAAATTCCTTGGTTGAGTGATTTTTGCAACTACTTTGATGTTGCTTAAAGCTATTTGTTGAATGTGAGAATTTATGGGTTTTATGAGTTTTCAGCTATGAAATTTGAGGTGTATTGTTGGGAGAAAAGTGAACTACGTAACTTCATATAGATGAATATGGGGGATTTAATTATCCAATTTTTCAGTAGAAAATGCATTCATTAGATGGTTCAAAATCATTTTTGAAAGGTCTATCATGAGTATTGAGTGTAGTTTCAAAGTTGTATGAATTTACTTCGTGGGGCTGCAATATCCTTGATACTTATTTTTTTGGATTCTTGAACATTGAACTTGCATCAAATGGTATTAGAGCTAGTATTCTTGAGTGTGCAAATAGAGTGTTGAATGTGAGGAAATCTAGCACTAGGATTTGTGGTTGTAGTGTGTGAGTATATTGTTATTCTCTAATAGAAGTTAAGGATGGGTAGAAGGTGCACAAATAGAGATGTTTCTTCAAGAAACTTTTGTTGGGTAGAGGATAGTTGTTGAATGTGATTGATTTTACTACAGATAGTTGGGTGTGAAGATGAATTTGAAAAAGAGAATGAAAATTGTTTTGAAGAGACCAATTGTGTGGATAGCTATGAAATCATACCTGAGAAATAAAATTTATGAGATGATAATAGGCATCCACTTGAGATTGGATAGAATAGAGGCTATGCAAAATAGATTTTTTACCAATGTGAGTGATTGTAATAAAGCATGTCATGTAGATAACATGGTGGAGGAGAAATTTGGAAGGAATAATATCTTTCTCGCTCCTCTCTCCTCTGTTCGTGTTTGAACAACTTGCTTGCATGGTGGATTTTTCCCTAGGGGTACCCCGCAGTCCCCCTCTGTCCCCCCTAACCTGAGCCTCGTCTTGTCTCTTGTGGACTCGTGTCCCTCAGGAGCCATTCTTGGAGGGTCCGATCCTTTGGTTACGGATCTTTTAGTGCCTCTTGTGTCTTTAGTCGAAGTGCCTACGGTTGAGATTCTTTCAGAATCTAAAGGTTGGAAGGATGTTCTAACCAATGGAAAAAACATTTCAAACCCTCCACCTCCTTTAGAGGAGGAAGTTATTGCTTCGGGAATGAATTTTGCTATCTCTGATATGGTTAGTGATATGATTCTCTCCTCCATGGAGAACACTATTGTGAGTCATTTTTTCTCCTTCTGTCCCACTGTTGATATGGTTTGAAGATGGGCTGCTACTAAATGGCACCTTAAGGGAAGTGTGGAAATTTGCGCTATGTTGGGTGGTCTCTTCCTTTTCAAGTTCACTACCTCAAAAGATTTGGTGTCAGTTCTATCTTCTGGACCTTGGGTTTATGGAAAACACAGTTTATGTTGCTAGAAGCCAAGGTTTGACCCTGCTGTAGATCTAAATAAGTTGGCTTTGGTTTGGATATGCCTACCTGGGTTACCCTTGGAATACTGGGACAAATCAATCTTCAAAAGCATTGATGATTCCTTGGGACACTTCATTACTTCTGACTCCATCACCAGATCTAAGTCCAGGTTAGTGTTTTCTCACTTTTGAGTGAACATTAGTGTGAATAAGACAGTGCCTAACTCTGTTAATATTTTCTCTAAGTTTGGTACCTGGGTCCAACTTGTGTGCGATGAAAATGTTGTGGTCTACTGTCAAAAATGTGCCAAACCTGGTCACCTTATCTTTGATTGTAATTCCTCCTTTAATAAGGAGCCTAACCTGGGAGACTCTATTGCTATTGCTAACTCTCCTCCAGAAAATGATGATCCGATTATTGGTGATCTGGAAAAATCTACCTCGACGGACTTGTCTAAACCCCCTAACTCTATTATTCCTCTTCTTGGGTTGGAGACCAATGTTGATCTGACTTTGAGCCTTGCTAATCTTTCCCTGATTGAGAATTTGGCATGTGATAAGGTGTTGGATATAGCTAATCTATCCTCTAGCCCGACTATTGGGGGTGATGAGCTTGTTGGTGGTGCCCTATTGGAGGTGGTTTCAGTGGGGACTAGTGAGAATATGGGGGAAGAGGGTGAAATCTAAGAGGATATGGGTACTAGAGATGTGACAACTTTCAACTCTGAGGATTCGAATTTGGAGAATGTTACTGAAGAGGACAATTGGGTAACCCTAAAGAAAAGAGGGAGGAAGAAAAAGGCGGATGTGGGTGGCAATTTCAAACCTGGAAGGCCCAGCCAGAGACTTACAAGGTTAAGAGAAACCACAAATGAGATATCCATTGGTAAACAAAAGACATTGGATGTGTCCTCCAAGAAAGGTCAAAAATGAAGGTCATGTCATGGAATGTGCGAGGGTTGAACAACTCTCATAAGCAACTTGCTTTAAAAATCTATGTTTTAGAACATAAGATAGATGTATTACTTTTACAAGAAACCAAGATGATTTTTTTTTTTTTGATAATGTTGCTAAGTATTTATGGCTAGGGGCCACTTACTCCTATAGTGATGCTGAAGGGGAATCTGGTGGTCTTGCTATGCTTTGGAACCCTTCTAGATTTAATAGCTCTGAACTATTCTGCTGTTGGAGTAGTGTTGGTGTTTCCTTTACCTACCCAGGCGGCTCTTGGTCGCTTATCAATGTTTATGCTCCCAACCAGAGGAATGCTAGGAATGCTTTGTGGCAGGATCTTTCTGACTAGGTTAAAAATAATAGTTGTTATCAGTGGCTTGTGGTTGGGGATTTCAACTCCCCCTTATTTCTCTCAAAGAAAAGCGGTGGTCTGGTGGATTATTTTGACAACATGGCTAATATGGAAACTTTCTGATTTCTACTAGCCTGATTGACATAGACTTAACGAGCCAAGCTTTTACTTGGACCAACAAGCATCTGGGGGATGACTTGATTCAAGTTAGATTAGATAGATTCCTTTGTTCTAGTAACTAGATTGGCCTTCTTAGTACCACTCTTCAAGCTCTGCCCAGGACGGTTTTTTATCACAATTCGTTGTTGTTGACCTCGAGCGACTAGTTTGCTGTCGGTCCGTTCCCTTTTTGGTTTGAGATAATGTGGAATTCCCACCCTAATTTCAAAAAAAAAGTTGTTGAATGGTGGAATATTCCTATTCGTGGTTCCCCATGTTCAAAATATTTTTTAAACTCAAACATATCAAATGTATGGTGAAAGGCTGGAACAAAAGGGTTTTTGGGGATGTTTTCCAGAGGAAAAAAATTGTAGGGGATAAATTGAAATTGATTCAAAAAAAATGGAGGAGGGGGATGTTAGTCTTCCTACTTACAACCAGGAAAAAGAGAGCTGAAGGGAGTGGGAACAAATTCTAAGGAAAGAAGATATTTTCTGGAAGCAGAAATCTAGGGTCCAATGGTTGAAAGAAGGTGATAGGAACACCTCTTTCTTTCATCTTTCTGCTATCAAACATAAGAAAAGGAATCATATAACTAAATTGCACAATGCTCAGGGGGAGGTTGTCAATTTTTCCTCCCTAATTGGTCTGGTGGTTGTGAATTACTTTCAAATGCCTTATGCGGTTCTGCTAAGGCTCCTAATCCAGCTCTTGACAATTTACTGCTTGACCTGCTCCTAACTATCATATCCCAACATGATAACCTTGGGATCCTCAATGCTTTCACTCCTGAGGAGATCAAGTTGGATGCTTTCAGTATGGGGTCTTACAAAGCTCCTGGCCCTAATGGTTTCCATTCGGCCTTCTTTCAGACCTTTTGGGAGATTGTTGGTGAGGACCTTGTCCTAGCTGCTCGTGATTTTTTCAAATCTGGTAAGATTCTTAAGCAACTAAATCACATCTTCATAGCTTTAATTGCTAAGATTTTTGATCCTCGGTCAATGGTTTATTTTCACCCCATTAGTCTGTGCAATACTTTTTATAAAATACTCTCTAAAATTTTGGTGAACCGCATCAAACCTCTCCTTGACAAAATCATCAGCCCCACTCAAAAAGGATTTGTTCCTAGTCATCATATCCTTGATGCTACCATAACCACACATGAATTACTCCATTCCATGGATAGATGCAACTACACTGGTATGGACCTTAAATTAGAAATTTCTAAAGCCTATGATAAGGTGAGATGGGATTTTGTCCCAAAAGTCCTTGCCAAATTTGGTTTTGACCATTCTATGGTCAATCTAATAATGAAATGTGTAACAATGATTAAGTAATTTGTTCTTGTAAATGGGTCTCCCTTTGAGTTTTTCTCTGCTGGGAGAGGTATCAGATAGGGAGACCCCCTTTCACCCTATTTGTTTATAATGATTGCAGTTGTGCTGAGTAGGAATTTCTCTAATCTGTTGTCAGAAGGGTCCATTAAGGGAATTAAGGCTGCCCCTTCCTTAGAGATGACTATTATTCAACAATTTGTGGATGATACATTTCTTTTTGGGAAATCCTCTGCGATTGAAGCCAGGAAATGGAAAAATTGTCTCAACAACTATGCTGCTTATTCTGGGAAATTCATTAACTATAATAAAAGCATGATTTAGTTCTTTCACAACACTCCTAATCTGCAAGCTCAGGTGACTGTTGTTCTCGGTTGTTTGAGTGGTTCTCTTCCTTCGGTTTATCTTGGTTTACTTCTTACTGCCAAGGAAGTCACTTCTAACTTTTGGAATTCTATACTAGAAAGGATCCAAAGAAAACTGGCTGGGTGGAAAAGCTCCCTGCTTAGCCATGCTAGTAAATTACAGCTCCTATTTGTTGTTCTTCAAGGTATCCTTGTCTATTTCCTCTCCATTTTCAAGATTTCTAGATATATTGCTGAGAAACTTTAGAAAATTCAAAGGACTTTCCTCTGGTTGGGGATTGAGGAAAAAAATAAATTTTCTCTAGTTAAATGGGACAAGGTCTGTCAACCTAAAAATTGTGGTGGGCTTGGGATTATGACTATTTCTAATACCAATAAAGCTTTAATGGCCAAAGTGGGATGATACCATCTAAGGGATAGGAAGGATTGGTGTAAGATCATGAATGCTAAGTACCTTCAAAATAGACCTTTGATTGACTGCCTCTCGGAGGTTCACCCTTTGGGGTCCTTGGTGTGGAGGTGTATTTGCAGTCTATAGGGTCTTTTGAGGAATGGGATAAAATGGAAGAATGGTAATGGTAATAAAATCATATTTTGGGAGGATCCTTGGTTACTTGATACTCCCTTGGAAAGATTTGAATTTAGGAATCTTATGAGATTGGCTCAATGATTCTTTGGTATTTATATTAGTGATTAACTCCTCGACCCTCATGGTGCTAGAAAATGGAATGAATTGGCCCTTTGCTGCCCCTTATCCCTTGATCAAAGCCTCCTTGCCATGACCTTGCAGGAGTTGCTCTCCCTCACTAGACGTTCAACAACCAACAAGGGGGATGAATTCTTTTGGACTTATGATATGCAGGGAGATATTTTAGTTAAATCGGCTTACAATCTGTTGACAGACCAAGGTGTTGTCCTCGATCTTTGGAAGAAGATATGGAATCGACACATGATCCCAAAATTTAACTTCTTTTGGTGGAATTCTTGCCGTAATAGGATTCTACTCAGGACAGTCTAAGGAAAAGGGGATTCCAGATCCCCAACAAATTTTTTTTATGCAAGTGCAATGAAGAATCGGTGGATCACTTTTATATTGCTCATTTGCTGTTGAGGTGTGGGAGCTAGCTATAGGAAGATTGGGGATCCAATGGATTGTGTCGGGATATCAAATCCTTTATTCTGAGTTAGTCTGGACCCTTTTTCCACCCTTTACCTAGTGAAATTTGGAACCAGGTCCCCCCCCCATAATATGCTGGTGTATATATAAAAAGAGAAACAATAGGATTTTCAAGAACATTGAGATGAGTATGAAAGAAGTGTTTGGTATTGGTTCTCGGCTTATTGCGGAAAACATTTCGGTCTTCAAGGGGAAAACCTAGAAAAAGGTTCTACTAAGGAGGAAATAAGTATGGCCAAAGCTTGGCACCATAACCTGGATGCTAACTCTTATGATAACTTCAAATCCCTGGCTCAGAGTGTCACTATTTGGAAGCCTCCAGACAGTGGCTGGTATAAACTAAATTTTGATGGGACTGCTAAAGGCAACCTGGGCAGAGCCAATATAAGAGGTGTGATAAGAGATTGCAGAGGAAATTTTGTGGTTGGTTACTCTGGGGGGATTGTTGTCCATTCTTCTATGATTGTGGAAGCTAGAGCACTGTAGAAGGGCTTACAGTTGGTTGTTTCCATGGGGATTGAGAACCTTCATATTGAAGGTGAGTCTAAGTCTATTATTGATGCTATTGACTTTGAAAGATTACTGGGATGGAGTATTAAAGACATTCTTTTAGACATAAGGCTCTTCATGTCAAAATTGAAATTGGAGGTTGCCACCCATATTTATCAGGAGGGAAACCAAGTTGTTGATGCCTAGACAATTTTGGCACACATTGGAAATTTTCCAAATGCGGGCATTCTTTAGGGAACCTACCACCTGGCATTCATGGTATAATTTTGAAGGAACAAAGCCCTTACTTGACCCATGATGATAACTAATCAAGTGCTTTGTTGGATTTTCTGGGGGTTCCACATGCTTGTCTTTTGGGCTCTATGGACAAATGTTAACGATGAGGTGGATAACAAGTGGCATAATTTAAATTATGAGATAGAGCTCGTTTTGAAAAGAGATTTCATGAGATGTTATGATGGGTACTTGATGATTAATACTAAGTTGGATTGTACCTTACATAATCTTCTTTTGGGGATTATGTTAAGCCATAGTATTTTCAAATTTTTAGATTTAGATTTTGATGTGACTAATAATTATGAGATCAAGCTCCTAATCAGTTCTATCTTGTTTGCTATTTTGTCTCCGCTCGTGAAAGCTAACCTTTTTAGTGTCTCTAAATTTGGCCCCGCGGCCATCTTGCCTAGGTTTTTGTGCATTTACTATGTGGAAGGAAAACCTTCCATTCCCATCATGTCCTTCTTACTTAGCTGAATGTGTTTGAAGATCCTCATTTATGATTCCGCTAAGATTGCTTTTAGGAAATTACTTCTTCAAGCATGCGACCTGTCCATTGCTTTGATTACCAAAGGCTACATTTTTTCCTTAAAATCCTAAATGTGCGTGTGATTCTTCACCTTTCCATTGTCGGTAACCTTTTATTTTCTTAGGGTTTCTGGTTATTCTGTGTGCAGAGTGACATTATGGGTGGTGATAGGGTGCAACCTGAGTTGGACAACTATGGAAAATTTCAGAAAGATCTATTGGTGTTGCACATATGTGTTGAGGGTGGTCTTGCTCCACTAATGGAGAGTTTGGTGGTCCATGATCCTAATCTATCTATGCAATTTTTTAGCTCTTGGAAAGATCATGTGAATTTGGGTGGTATTTCCTTTAATGTGAATGAGGAAGTGATAGCGCAGGCGACAGGGCTCTTGTGTACTAGTATGAAGCACCCGAAGCACACTAAAACTCAGGATAATGAAACTATGAACATGTTTTTTGTGGGGAATGAGGAGCCGTTGTGTAACTAGTTGGGTTTTGAGCAGAAGGCTCTCCCTCAACCATGGAACCAAGTGTGTCTTGCTTTGATGAAGTACGTGACTCTAGAAGGTAGATTCAAAACCTACTTTTTCTACCATTTCCTTCTTTTGAACCACCTCCGACATAAAATTATGCTAAGCTTTCCTTTTTTTCCTTCTGATGGACTTAGAAAGTTATGTTGAAAAATGTATTAAGGCTATTGGTTTGAATCCTAATGACCCTCCTCCCCTGCCGCTCCACCGAGGCCTCATTTTGAGGCTCTACCATTTCCATCTTGCTTTATGCCTGCCCAAACCCATATCTGTTGTCTGTATTGAAGAAATTTAGCCTCCCACTATGACCAATCTATCTTTCGTTGAGTCCAAAGGCCCCATTAGGAAAAACCACCTGATTCCTACTAACACGCATAAACCCAAACCCGCTGCTAAAAAGCTAAAGGGGAATGTGGGTGTGGCCCAGACTAGTGCGATAGCTAGTCTTTGTGAGCTCAAATCAACCCCTACCAAGACTACTAGCAAGCCAGCCCTGAAAAAGAAAGGTAAAGAGGAAGGGAGAATTTGAAGGAGCCTCCAAGCAAAGGAAAAAATGTGGTGGGCAAGGACTCTAAGGGGGATACAGTGGTTGCGGAGACGATGGTGATTGGTGGTGATACGATCATCCGATGCTCTGGTAGGCTGGACAAGAATAACAAAAAAGTGTAGGTGAAAGACTTGGATACGAAAGAGGAGCAGTTTGATATTAAAGTCAGCAGGGATGAAGAGGAGTTTGAGAGTGAGGAGGAGTATGCTAGAGGGCCCAACACCATTCCTGAAATTGGAAAAGTGCAGAAGGACTCAACCTCTCTATCTTTGAACTCATTGGACGTTGAGTGTGCTGATACTAGCAAGATTATAGTTGGGAGGGAGGAGCTTTGTGTGCTACAGGAAAGATTGGATAAGCTAGACAAAAAAATTTGTGGTTTGACCTGCTTCACGGTTAAGCTACTCCACTATGTTACCAGCACCCTGTAGGCGGTTATGAAGGATAAAATGGACAACAATAATGATGAAGATCATTAGGAATGGGTCAGAGATGATGTTGTTAATCTCCTATCAAATAACTAGGGAGATGCTAGTTAGTCTGTTGTTCATCTGTTGTCTGTTCGTCTGCTGTCAGTTCGTTGTGTTTGTTTTTTGGCTTGGTTTTTGATGGTTTTTGGTCTTGAACTCTATTGGACCTTGTGGCTCTTTGTGAAGGGTACAACACCCTATAAATTTTGCTTACTTAATCAAAAACATGGTGAAGGAGAGAAATATATTTGAAGAAATAAATAATGAAGTTGTAGAGATTGAGGACAAGAAGGTATTGGATAATGCATTTGAGAGTGGAGCAGAGTTGGAGAATATAAAAATTACAATTGTTGTGGATGATGAAGAAAAGAAAATAGTTGAGGAATTCTTTGATTTTTGTATGTATGTTAATTTTTTTGTGAGTGAGGTAAGTGAAACAAATGGAGGAGTGAAAGTGAGGCTCTTTGATGGTCCCTTCTTTGATGAGGAAATTGGTGAAGATGAAGTAGATCTCCTATTGAGAAAGGAGATAAGAAGGATAGAAAAGTTATTAAATGGAGAAGTGACCAACAAAATAAAAATGAAAATTGATGAAATATCTTATCTACTAACATTTATTTGAATGCAAGTATACAAGAAAATGCAACAAAGTGACAAGCATATGACACTAAAGAAGAAGAGATCCTCATGCAAGAGGATAATGAAAATAAAGAGGGAAAATGAAAGAAAGAGTTTGTAGATGAATATGTCATTTTGAAGGCATAGAAGAAGAGCTTACAACGGTTGGAAAATAATGGCTCACATTGAAAAGAGTTGAGGAAAAAGTTGCGACAATGAATGAAGAGGAAGAAAAGGATGAAGGAAAAATAGGTGATAAAGTTGTACAAGTTTAATTTATTGATTTCCATGAATCTGTTAAAGCTAATTCCTACATAGGTGACGAAGGTGATGAGATAGAGTGGGAGGGTGAATTATGGTATATTCAAACAAATTTCATGAGAGGAAGAGAGGAAAGATGAAGGAAGGGATAGATAGAAAGGTACAGAGTAAGGTGAAAAGGAAGAAAGAGAAAGATGATAAGGAAGAATGATGGATGAAGAATAAGCATAGGATCTAAAAATGTTTATGATCCAACTCATGAAAAATTTCTTCTTACCTAGCATGTCTGATGCATGAGCATTTGGGTGCACGGGCAATCCTGCACACCAAAAATTGTGTTTTCTTTAATTATTCATTTTTGGTTGTGTTTTGTTTTTTTGTCTTTTTTTTTAAATTCATTTTCTCCTCTAGCTCCTTCAAAATGAAGTCATCTTGTAAGGTTGTCAATTTAAATTGAATTTGGGGATAAAGGTTCCTAAAAGTGGTGTTTAATGAAAATTTAATTACTGCACAAAATCCCATGCCCATGTTGGAGGAGGCCATTTTTTGCATCTTGTAAATCCTCTTTAGATTTCAAAAGTGGAATCAAATGAAAATGAAAAAGGTTATGGATGCCTGGAGGTGGAAGTAGTGGGTGAGATAGTGAAAGACAATTTTTAGCAAAGAATTTGAATTTCTTGCCCAAAAAATGGAAGAGGGGAGTAAGGGAAGAAGGGGACACCCATAAAAGTAGGGAGGATAATGGAATGTGGTTGGCTTCTAAAATAATTTGCAACACCCAAGTTTGGGAATGAAAAAGGGAACGAAAATACAAAGAATATGATCAAGAAGTGAAGAAAAACTAGAGAAACCTTGCCTTGGTGTTTGGGAATGGAGTTTTAGGTATTTGGAGACACATTTTATTTTGCTTGTAGCTGATTATGAAGCTCTTGGATCTGATTTGTAGTGGTTGTATGTTCAATATTTCTTTTAGTAAAGTTTTTTGGTGACTAGTTTGCTCCCTGTAGCTTGTTATTACAAACAATGCAAGTTTTAATATTGAAAATTAGGTTTATCTTTGAAATATTGTAATTTCATGTGATGATTAATTCTTGGTAATGTTCTCTCTATAGTTTCAATTCATAATTTTAAACAAAATTCCTTTGTTGAGTGATTTTTTCAACTGCTTTGATGTTGCCCGAAGCTAGTTGTTGAATGTGGGAACTTATGGGTTTTCTAAGTTTCTGGCTATGAAATTTGAGGTGTTTTGTTGAGATAAAAGTGATGACCTACTTACCTTCCTATAGATGAATATGGGGATTTAATTATCCAATTTTTAGTAGAAAAGGAATTCATTAGATGGTTCAAATTAAATTTTCAAAGAAGATCAATCATGAATCTTTAGTGCAATTTCAGAGTTGTATGAATTTATTTTGTGAGGCTACAATATCCAACACTTATTTTTTTGGAGTGTTGAACATTGACCTTGCATCACCTAATATGGGTAGAAAAACATGAAATGCAAGGCAAAAGGTGAAATACATGAGAAATCATAATAAATAATACATGGAACTAAAAAAGGCCAAAATATAAGGACACACAAGGTAAATATAAGGATAGGAAAACTAGGAACATGAACATGAAAATATAAATCCAGATAAAATTAAAGAAAAATGTACATAATATGGAAATTAATGAAAAGGATGAATAAGGATGTATAAGTAATGAAATCCTTTATCATATTAGGTGGATTCTCTTTAATATCACATGCAACCTCAATATAGGATGTGTCATGATAGAAAATAGGTTTAGTGTATGTATAATCCATATAGACAATATGAAAATAGGGATCAAAAAATAAATCATGAGAGAATTTCTAACTGGTAGAATATCATCATCATAATCTATGTGCATATAATTAGCAAGTAAGAAAGAGATGATTTCTAAATATCTACCACTTAGGTGTAAAATAAACTCACTAAACAATAGAATATCATCATTTATGTGCATATAATTAGGAAGTAAGAAATATTTCACATGCAAGATGTATCATTATAGCTATGATAATCATCATGCAAAATTTCCTTTCTAAGAATAATGGGGCATCAACAAAATCAACATGTGAAGGGAACAATACTTATCATTTAGGCATAAGCTATAATCATGTGAAGGCTAAGTATTCATAGAGTCGACATGAGATTTAGAAGAATGATAACCATGTATCACACCCTCATGTGTAAAAGAATATAATTCATGTGAATAATATGAATCTATGGAACTACCATGAGATGTATCATCACTAAGTATATTAATATTGTGCATTTAGGTAAATCACATGATGGATCCTTGCTAAACATGTGATTATTATTGTTGCAAGGTATAGGAACATCATTGTATGTGAACAAATGAATTAAGCATATGTAATTGTAGACACTAAAATAATTCTTCTTTCATCTATCACTATATTGTTGGATGTTGTGGTTGCATTGCTGATATGTGGATGTCATTGATGTCAACACCATGAGCATTGGTGTATTGTAAGCTGCATATGTCGAGGATATTGAGAAAATTGTAATAAGAAGTGCTACAGGTTGTCAGTGGAGAAGTGAAGATCAGTCTATCGGTATGATCAATACGTTGATGATCAGTTGTTGCAGACTAAAGGGTTTCTTGCTACGTGTATCTAGTTTATCCACGTCAAGTTTCAGAGATCCAGGTGAAGATTTGATCAAGTTATGAAGATTTGTATTTTGAAATTTTTTCTATTACATTAGTTTGTGTTCCTGAATGAAGATCAAGTGATTTAAGTTAGTTTAGTTGCTGCAGATGATTCTCTTGTGTTTCATGGTGTTTGTGGATATTTCTAGTTTGTGCTCTATCTATGATGCATGTCCACATTGATCATTGTGCTCGTGATCCGATATTTTCTCTTGTGTGTTCATGTTTTTCATGTTCATGGCTGACTAGGTGGTGAAGCATGTTGTGGATCTTCGAGGAGAAATTAATTGAAGTGTTTTTGTGTTGGAAGTGTTGATTTGGGTCCACATTATGTTATGGCTAACTTTGGTTGATTCGCAAGAATAATCTTTATGTGTTTTGGGCTGACTGTTTGTAATTATTTTATTATTTCTTTGTGGCCGATTGGTAGTGATGTAATTCCATGTTGCAGATATATATAAGAGTGATTGTTTTATCATTTTGAAGTGTGATTGAAGTGTGCAAGTAAGAAGTGTGTGAGTCCTGTGTGCGAATATTGTTCAGATCATTTGAAGGCAGAGTAGAGTGTGAAGAAGAGTGAAGAAGAGTGAAGAAGGTTGAAGAAGTGTTCATGTGCTTAACCAGAATTGTAATCAGGAATTAGTAGATGCTATTTTCTCAATACAAAATCTGGATGGTTTTAATCCAAATCTTTCTTGGGCAGTGATCCCTCTCGTAATTGAGCAATGAGCTCTAGGCAATGTGCCAGAATACATGTGCATTCCAATTCATACTTCTTTATACTTTTAGTAGGGTATAATATTGTGGACTGACATCCACCATGGTTTTTCCCCTAACAGGGTTTCCACATAAAAATCTTGGTTTTCTCTGTGTTTCTGATGTGCTGATTATTTATGGTTTATTGTTCATTCATCAGATCTGAGATTAAGTTAAGTTTGAAAAAGTTTAAATATTCTATGACAACTAATTCACTCCCCCCTCTCAGTTGTATGTCCTTGTTTTTCCAACAATTGGTATCAGAGTAGGTTCCTTTGAAGGAGTTTAAAAGCTTGAGGTGATCCGAGATGGCATCATACAAGAAGGAAAATCCTAGATTCGATGGAACAAATTACTCACTGTGGAAAGCCAGAATGGAATGTCATTTGAGGTGTATTGGTGAACCCTTTTGGAAGATTACAAAGAACAAATATATTATTCCTCAGAATGGTCCTTCCACCCCTGATGAGATTAAAGAGGCTGGGATTAATATTAGAGCTATTGAAGCTTTGTTGAGTGCTCTGAAGGATTCAAAAATGACAAATGTGATGGATCTAAAGATAGCGCATGAGATCTGGAAGAAGCTGGAGACTTTGTATGAAAGAGATACACTTGTGAAGGTCGCTAAACTAACAAGTTTGAAAGGAAAGTATGAAACCTTGAAGATGGGTGAAGATGAAAATATTTCCTCTTTTATGCAAAGAGTAAATGAAATTGTGATGGGTATTAGACGTGTCGGTGGTACCCTGGATGAACAAGAAATTGTAGCTAAAGTGCTCAGATCATTTCCACCTTAAAAATCAAAGGCTCATGCTATTGAAGAGCTCAAAATAGTAACAACTGTGACAAGAGATATGCTGATTGGAAAACTTGTTTCCTTTGAGTTGAGTGAATTTGGTGATTTTGCCCCTAAAACTGAATCTGCATTAAGGCTTCTATATTCAGAAGAAACAAGCAAAGATATGATCTAGGATAAAGTTCTAGAAAATCATTCAAGTACGAGGAAGAGATGAAACAACTTGAAGAAGAAGAAAGAGAGGTAGAAGAGCTGGAAGCATTGATTGTGAAGAAAGAAGGTAGAGGACAAGGTAAGTACAAAGGAAAGTTTCCTATTAAATGTTTCTCTTGTAGTAAAATAGGTCATTTTGCTTCAAGGTGTCCTGAAAGTGTTCCTAGGTCCAAGCCTTAAAAACCTAAATTTCAAAAGAAATACTATTATGCTGAAGAAGGTGTGACTGATGAAGAATCTGATAAAGAGAATGGAAATGGAGATGAATGGGCTTTCATTGCTATCAAGGAAAATGGTTTGGTGGCTACTAAATTTGCTAAAGTTGAGAAAGCTCTTGCAACCCGAATTGAAGAAAAGGATGAGTGGGTCATTGACAATGGATGCTCACATCATATGACTGGTGACAAAAGAAAATTTGTAAGTCTAAAGAAATATGATGGTGAGGTTGTAAGATTTGAAGATAACAATGTTGGTGTGATTCGTGGCAGAGGATCTATTTGTCTTGGTGGTAAACATAACACTGATGTTGTCCTTTATGTTGAAGGCTTGAAGCATAACTTGTTGAGTGTTGGATAGATGGTGGATAGAGTTTACAATCTTTAGTTCAAAATCGGAAGATGCAGGATACTCAAAAGTTCTGGAAATGAAATTACTTCAGGTACAAAGACAAAAGGTAATATTTTTCACCTGAGTGCTAATGTAAGTTGTTTGATTGCTCAAGCGGATGAAAGTCGGTTATGGCATAGGAGGTTGTGTCATGTGAATTTTGATAACATTGTCAAGGTAAGCTCCACTCAAGCAGTAAGAGATCTACCTAAGCTAGTGAAGCCTACTAACACAATATTCAAGGAATGTCAGATGGGAAAACATACTAGAGCTTATTTTCAGAGTAAACAACATCATTCTAATGGAATACTAGATTTGGTACATACTGATCTGTGTGGTCCCTCTAGAATTAAAAGTCTACAAGGAGAAAGGTACTTTATTTTGCTTATTGATGATTACTCTAGGATGATATGGGTTTCTTTCTTAAGAGAAAAATGTAAAGCATTAGAAAAGGTCAAAATTTTTAAAGCCATGGTAGAGAATGAGATAGGTTTGAAGATCAAATGTCTAAGGTCAGACAGAGGTGGTGAGTTCACCTCCCGGGAGTTCAATTCTTTCTATGAAGAGCATGGAATCAAAAGATAGTTATTTGCTCCTCGAACCCCTCAATAGAATGGAGTTGTTGAGAGAAAGAACAAAAAAAAATTGGATGGTGCTAGAACAATGATGTTGGAAGTAAATGTGCCTCACATCTATTGGAGAGAAGTTGTAAGCACTGCTATGTACACTCTAAGCCGAGTAAATGTCAATGGTATTTCTGGTAAGACTCCTTTTGAGCTATGGTTTGGTCATAAGCCTACATTTAAATATTTCAAGATCTTTGGAAGCAAGTGTTATATTAAGAGAGATGAAGACATAGGCAAGTTTGATGCAAGGAGTGATGAATGAATATTTCTAGGTTACTCTACTAAAAGCAAGGCTTATCGATGCTATAATAGAAGACTGAGAAAAATGGTTGAAAGTGAAAAGGTTAGAATTGATGAGGACTCTGCTAGATCATCCAGATATTGTGGATATGATTTAGATGACCAGCAGGTTAGTACAGACCAAGGGAAGAATGCTCAGACACAGAATCAAGTTCAAATTGTTTTGGTGAATCAAGAAAGTCAGGAAGGAGAGACAAGTGGAAGTGTAGAAGAAATACCAGAAGAACCAGAAGTGCATGAGAATCCTAAAATTCCAAGGTATGTAAGAATAAATCATTATGAAGATCAAATTATAGGAGATAAGAATAAAGGTGTGCATACTAGAAGAAGGATTGCAGAAGAGTATTGTCTAATTTCCAAGACTGAGCCTAGCAATGTCAATGAAGCTTGTAATGATGAACATTGGATAGAAGCTATGAAGGAAGAATTGTCGCAGATTGAAAAGAATGATACATGGATTCTTGTTCCTAGACCAAAAGATAAAAATGTGATTGGTACTAAATGGGTTGTTCAGAATAAGCTGAATGAACAAGGTGAAGTGGTCCGGAATAAAACAAGACTGGTATGTAAAGGGTATTCACAAATGGAAGGTATTTATTTTGAAGAGACCTTTGCCCCTATTGCCAAAATTGAAGCTATAAGATTATTTCTTGCTTATGCCGCATATAAAAACTACAAAGTCTATCAAATGGATGTGAAGTCAACCTTTCTGAATGGTGAGTTAGAAGAAGAGGTATAGGTTGAATAGTTAGATAGATTTCAACTGACTGATAAGGAAGACATGGTTTTCTGATTGAAGAAAGCTCTGTATGGACTCAAGCAAGCCCCTAGAGCCTGGTATGCTAGACTGGATAAATACTTACTAAAGCTTGGATTCAATAAAGGTATTGTTGACACCAACTTTTATTTTAAGTTGGATCATGATAAAGAGTTGATTATTGAAGTCTTTGTTGATGACATTATTTTTGGAGGTGATGATGATCTATGTATGAAGTTTTCTGATGAAATGAAAAGTGAATTTGAAATGAGTATGATTGGAGAGATGAAGTTATTTCTGGGATTGCAAGTCACTCAGTTGGACAAAGGTATTTTCATATCACAGTCCAAATATGTGAGAGAATTGTTGAAGAAGTTTGGCATGGAAGACTCAAAGCCTGTTGGTACACCCATGGTAACTGGATGCAAGTTAACACAAAATGATGATTCTCCTAAGGAAAATAAAACAAGATACAGGTCAATGATTGGTGGATTGCTCTATTTAACTCAGACTAGACCTGGCATCATGAATGTTGTGCGTATGGTTACTAGATTTCAAGCTGACCCAAAAGAATCTCATGTGACTATTGTAAAGAGAATTTTTAGATATCTGAAAGGAACAGTTGATTTTGGGCTTTGGTATCCTAAAGATGATGATCTTATCTTGAGCGCCTATACTGATGCAGATTGGGCAAGAGATATAGATGATAGGAAAAAAACTAGTGGTGGTGCCTTCTTCCTAGGGAAGAAGCTAGTGTCTTGGTTGAGTAAAGAGAAAAAATCCATTTCCCTATCTACTACTGAGGCAGAGTATATTGCTGCTGCAAATAATTGTACTCAAGTGTTGTGGATGAAACATATGTTGAAAGATATCAGAGTAGTATATGATGAGCCTATTGCTATATACTGTGACAAATCAAGTGCAATAAACATATCAAAGAATTCGGTGCTACACTCTAAGACCAAGCATATATCAATCAAGTTCCACTTCTTGAGGGAGAAAGTGAGTGAGAAAGAAGTCAGATTGGATTATGTTCCTACCAAAGAACAGATTGCAAACATTTTCACCAAGTCGTTTCCAAAGGATACTTTTGAGTATCTCAGAGGGATGCTAGGGATGATTACCCCTCTTGATATTTAACTTCGGCGGCAGAAAGTGATCATTTATTTGCTAAGAAAAATGTGTCAATCCATTTCTCCAACTTCTTATTAAATAGTTTTCCTTACAGAGGATTTTTAAAGATTATGTTAAACTCTCCATTGAGGTCTCAAGACATTTGAGAAGATATTCCTTAAAGGTGTCATACAATTCATTAAATGCACTGACACTTTGGAAATGATATATCCCACTGAGGTCGCCCCATCGCTATGAGCTAGAACTTTGTAACCATGGGTCAGAAGTTCTAGAGTTTCAAGAACTGTCGATATCCTGACAACATAAAGCATCACTTCCAAAGGTTGCAAGAAGGTCGGGTGATTTTGAAATTTCAAAACCTAGCGACTTGGTTAGGGAACTTGACAAGACCGCGATAGTTATAATATTTGTCAAAGCTACGACTTAGACATAAATGCACAAGTTTAAAAATTATCATGAAATGGAGAAGCTTTAAAACAAAATGACTTGGTATAAAATTTCAGGGGTAACAATGTGGAAAGATAATGCTTATTTTGACATTGATATCAAATGGGGAGAAGAGCAATGTGAAAAATCTTTATGAGTTAAGGAGAAGAGTCAGAACCTAAGGAGGAGTAAGTGTTGTTGTGTTGATGGTATTTTTCACATCATGTGTTGTGATCAATGCCAAAGGGGGAGATTGTTGGATGTTGTGGTTGCGTTGCTGATATGTGGTTGTCATTGATGTAAACACTATTAGCTTTGGTGTATTGTAAGCTACATATGTCGAGGATATTGAGAAAATTTTAATAAGAAGTGCTATAGGTTGTCAGTGGAGAAGTGAAGATCAATCTATCAGTATGGTCAGTATGTTAATGATTATTTGTTGTGGTCTAAAGGTTTTTTTGCTGAGTGTATCTAGTTTATCCACGTCAAGTTTTAGAGATCTGTGTGAAGATTTGATCAAGTTATGAAGATTTGTATTTTGACATTTTTTTTGTTACTTCAGTTTGTGTTCTTGAATGAAGATCAAATGATTTCAGTTAGTTCAGTTGCTACAGATGATTCTCTAGTGTTTCATGGTGTTTTTGGATATTTCTAGTTCATTCTCTATCTATGTTGCATGTGCGCATTGATCACTGTGCTCGTGATCCAAGATTTTCTCTTGCATGTTCATGTTTTTCATGTTCATGGCCGACTAGGTGTTGAAGCGTGTTATGGATCTTCAAGGAGAAATTAATTGAAGTGTTTTTATGTTGGAGTTGTGTATTTGGGTCTACACTATGTTATGGCTGAACTTGGTTGATTCACATGAATAATCTTTATGTGTTTTGGGCTGACTATTTGTAATTATTTTATTATTTCTTTGTGGCAGATTGGTAGCGATGTAATTCCATGTTGCAAATATATATAATAGTGATTGTTTTATCATTTTGAAGCATGATTGAAGTGTAAAAGTAAGAAGTGTGTGATTCCTATATGCGAATATTGTTCAGATCATTCGAAGGTAGAGCAAAGTGTGAAGAAGAGTGAAGAAGGTTGAAGAAGTGTTCATGTGCTTAACTAGAACTGTAATAAGGCATTAGCAGATGCTATTTTCTCAGTTCACAATATAGATGGTTTTAATCCGAATCTTTCTTGGGCAGTGAGCCCTCTTGTAATTTAGCAGTGAGCTCTAGGCAGTGTGCCTGAATGCATGTGCATTCCCATTCATACTTCTTTATACTTGTAGCAATGTATATTGTTGTGGACTGACATCCATTGTGGTTTTTCCCCTAACATGGTTTCCATGTAAAAATCTTGGTGTTATCTATGTTTCTGATGTGCTGATTGTTTATGTTTTATTGTTCATTCATCATATCTGAGATTAAGTTAAGTTAAGTTTGAAAAATTTTAAATATTTTGTGACAATTGATTCACCCTCCCTCTCACTCATTTATCCTTGTTTTTCCAACAATTGGCATTAGAGCTAAAAGTTCCACAATTACATTTTTCTACACATAATCATATTAATAATGAGGAGTATTAAGTTATATGCTTCCATGAGCTAAAAATTCTTGATGAGCGACACCTCAACACCCTTCACCATTTTTAGTCATATTAGAATTTCCTTCATCACAACTATAATAAGAAAATCAAATCTCGTGAGTTTGAGATTTTTGATCTTGTGCTCAAGGAAAATTTAAAAAATCTACAAGACAAAAGTAATAAGGGTAAATTTGAGCCTAATTGGTTAGTCCCATATGTCATCATTGCTAAGTATGGTTCAAGAGAATATTAGTTAGCTACCCCCAAGGGTGAAGCACTTGAAAAGCACATCAACATCGTATACTTAAAGAATTTGCATTCCTAATATGAGGAATATACCACTATCAAGTAAACTAAAAAATATATGAAAAGATAACAAAGTACCAAAAAAAAATCAAAACAGTAAATTATAAAAAATCATGGTCTAGTGAAAACTACTTTTGGTGGTGCCTTAGACAAGTTAAATTGTGAAAACTTAATTGCAGGCACCGTGTGTAGTAAATCAAACTGTACCATCTTACACGTCTTCATCTATAACCTATCCATGAGTCTATTCCACTAAATAATTGAGTATCTATAGATAAAAATTTAATCTTCCAAGTTTGAAGGAGTTTGATGCCAAATTATTGACTTATCGTTGTGGAAAGCTCATAAATTTACTTCTTGCTCCCAAATTATTGACCTTTATTTATAGAGGGTTCATATATTTACTTCTCATCCTAGCATAAAAAGGTTTGTCATGACTAGGTTGAGATTATTTTTCTACTCATGCTCTTTTTTTAATGGCTTGTTTGTTTTGTATTCTTGATTTTATCTTTTTATTTGTATAGTCATGATAATAATCCTTGGTTAATCAATTTTTTGTTTTACATCTTCAAGGTTGGGATGCATATTGGCAGCGAATGGATTGGAATTTGATAAACATGCCTAAAATTAATAACTCTCTTACCCGTGATGCACTGGGCCAAGCCACTAACAACTTTGGAAATGTCACAATTGCATTTGTGATTTTCCTCTAAATTGAGAGGTACAACTCCCTCGTATGATTTAATAGATCATAAATGTTCTTTTAACCAGAAAGCAATATAGGTGAAAAACATCAGCCCATAAAAATGTTTCTAATGCGAAGTAAACTTAGAGGATCATTAATCATCTAGCACACATACTGGAATGACTAATGACAAATGTGAATGGAAAAGATAAACTTCATAATTGCAATAAATGAAATAAATGTAGCTGAAAAGATTTCACAGAGAAAATATATTCCAATTATGATCAACATTACTAATGACTAATGACAAATGTGAATGGAAAAGATAAACTTCATAATTGCAATAAATGAAATAAATGTAGCTGAAAAGATTTCACAGAGAAAATATATTCCAATTATGCACATGACTCACAGGTCAATATGATCAACATTACATTTAACTCACAACTCACAAATTATGAGTTATTGCAATTAGAAATAAATAGAACTCAAAGAAGATTGAAATGTTCCTCCCTCAACTACAACATAGTGTATTATTCAAGAATCAGACCTTTTTTGAATCTTTCTCCACCCAGATATAGGGGTCTTCTTCCTCTCTTTGACGGATACCAATCATTTGTAGTAATGCTTTCTTTCCGCCTAATTGTTCATCTTGAAAATTGATAGTTGGGAAATAATAAATAGTCAAAATGAACATCGTTAATGATAAGACTTTAGGTGATTTCTGAGTATTTCTTGATTTAACTCCTATCTCATGGCTGTCAATTCTTGAGTGGTTTGCATGCTTCACATACTAAGCATTAAATAACTGTCACAAAGGTGCAATAGAAATACATGTGCAAGTTGTCCAGCCAGAAGATCAATTGAAAATATAACTTAATTTCCAGTCATATCAATAATTAATTCCGACCGCATTGCCATCCTATCACCTTGATCATCTTCAGGTCAAATGTCTCACCAACCTTCTATAAGTTCAACAAGTGCCACCACACTTTGCCAACTTGAAGTGTCAAACATGGCGAGTGCTCAGAGTGACAAAGTGTCCATGAATGACTTCATTTTCATTGAAGAGATCAAATGCAGCCCCCTCTTCAGACAGTTATATAACCAGTTGAAAGAAGTTTTCATTGTCCAGCGCGAAGTTGAAGAGGAGGTGTTGTGTAGCGTACTGGGAGAAGCATTTATGAACCAAGTGCATGTGCACAATGCTACGCTCCTGGAGCGTTTTGTGTACAATGTAGGCATCATGACTGGGGAATGAGAGCAGTAGAGCACCTGGTTCAGCTTGAGTTTCTCCACCGATCAATGTAGCCATCGCTAGTTTTAGTAACTACCCACGAAGTGGACTGCTGGACGATGTTACCTACATTGTGACCGCGGCCCAAAATGAAGCCACCGAAGTAGCAGTGACCCTTCTCCACACAGGGCTAGTGAGGAGCAACATGGGGCTATTTTTCCAATTCTTGTAGTCTCGTGAGAACCTACTATCACCCACCCAGATAGAACACCTCTAGGTGGTGGTGGAAGCAATCTTTTTGTTGATGTTTGCCTTGTGTTCCTAAAGAAATCATTGTTTTAATACTATCCAACTTTTTGTAATCGACTTTGAATTTTGTATCACCATCATTATATATATAATAAAAATATAGCATTTTATAATTCTGGTGTTGATCTTCTTCTTATGAGCAATTTTTTCTTTTGTTTTGATTTCATTACTATATCTGAATGACAATTCTTATTCACTTCTGTATCAATGGCTTGTCGTTTCAAACTAGAATGCACCTTAATAAAATAAAATGCAATGTGGTTTTTTTTAATTTCTTTTGAAAATGTACTTGGGTAGTGATATGGGGGGTTGAAAAAACTAAGCAAAACACTGCCCACAGTTAATGAAACCACTTAAATTCCCACTCAGACTTGAAAGAATTTGAAACTTATCGTCGATGATATTTTCAACGATTTCATGAACCTTGAGTACGGACCTCCAACCTTTCAAATTAAAGATTTAGAGCATTCGATAAGTTACACTAATGCCCTAAAAAATCGACCTTGAGAAAATAGAGAAGTAAATAACGAAGGGTAGTAAGACGGGAAGTTAGATGAACAAGTGAAAACACCACCCAAGTTAGAGATACTTAACAAAACACCGCTCGAGTTAAGACTTAACCAAAATTTTGACATGGGGATGTCAAATTTAAGAGAGGGAATCAAAATCTAGGTAATAGTGGCTCTGACTGGGGAGAAGGACTGAAAAGGGTGTAGCATGGGACCCAGAAGTATTATGACCAATCCTATATCCATTGGGCACAAAATCGAGCAAAAATGACACTCCAAAACAACTATGTATAGGGTAGGTTGGAACCTACCAAGGAGAGAGAGAATAGAAAAACTCACACGAAACTATTGATAGGTTGTGAGAAGAATGACCCAGACCTGAAAAATCCTATTGGTGCTCGCAGCTTCTGAAGTAGGGTAGAGATCCAAATTACCCAAACATGGGCACCATAAAAGAATCCACTAATTTCAATATTTCTAAATAACTAGATTTCGTCATAAACTTCCTCTTGATGCAAATAGCCCTATATAGAAGTGTCTAGATTTTTTTTGGCTATTTCATGACACTTCATCATTGGGATATAATCTCCCACCCTTGAGAGAAATTTGAATTTTTCATACCCTCTGCAATGGCATAACTTAATGTTTCGTAAGCAACCACCTTATCATCATGGCTACATTACGACTCTATGGAATTTTGATCCTTCACCACTATAGTATCATTCCCTTCATCATCAACTGAAAAATGAACAACCTCATTTGTTGACAATTATGGCAGGCTAAACCTTGGTTCTTCAAACATAAGATTATCATGAATTTCAAATTCCTCGAACATGAAAAGGGGATTTGAACTGATCGGTTACCTTACCTTGTTTCTACTTCGAGGATCTTCATTATTCCCCTCAATTGCACATGCAATTTTATCAGTAGTATCATCAAATGTAAAGGCATCATATTTTGGAATGGAAAGATAATCTAACCCTTGATCTTCTCTGACATAACTATAAGGGGACAAATTATCTATAGGAGCAGATGGAGGAGTAAACTGGAATGTGGGGGCATACCTTTCTTGTAGTTTCGAGTCTTCTTCATTGCTTCACGAGTTGAGGTAATCCTTTGGTTCAACTGAAGTTTTCAGACTATATGCTTGGGAATACCAACATTGATCTTCCTTCTTTTCATCTTTGTTACTTTCATGTAGGGGTTTTATGTCATTCAATATTGTCAAGTTCATCTTCCCAGTAGGAGGATGGAGGTGATTTGCAACAGCTAGGAGTCTAGAGAAACTGCAAACAGATGATGAACGATTGATAACCGGCTTGGTAGCATCATTAAGTTTCCATTTTCCTACTATAATTAAATCATCTTCAATGTTTACTTCTTCAATTTGAGCCTGTTTGATCCTAAAGATTTTATCTCTTCATAAAATGAGTTGGACATCTAGGTCAAGAGCAGAAGTAAATAAATGGAATTGAATTATTTTGCTTAGTTGTTCTGGTGTAGGAATCTGCTAAAGAGATTGATTGAATCAATAAGCAAAATCCTTCATAGGTTCTCTCCTTTCCTTCACAATTTGGAAGAACTGTCGAAGTAAAGTAGCAACATCAATAGGACCCTTGAAGCACTACAATTTTTTTTTGTGTAGGATATCCTAGCTAGTTAAACAACCCTTCTCCAATCATCTAAACCATTCAACTACTTTTTCAACTAGATTGTCAAAAAATAGCCTTACAAGACATCCTCTTCTTGAACTCCCAGAATCCCGCTTATTGCAGTCATAGCCAAAACATGTTCTTTCGGATCTTGAGTGTCACTACTAGAGAATTTGGATAATCTTTTCCTTGAGCCACGTGGTAGGTCATTGTATTACAATAGGGAGAAAGGTCCAACACAGTTACCCCATGGAATATAAGCCATTGATATTCAGAGTCGCCAACTCCTAGCGGAGTAAAGAAAGATACCCCTAGGCTATTGCCTAGGTGGCAGTTGAGCTGGAAGTTGATTCAACAGTTGATTAGAGTGTTGATTCAGATGTTGATTTGGAGGCCCAAGAGGGTGGTTCATTGTAATACTAAAAGATCAACCTTGGGGGACATTCAATCACTGGTATAGGTGGACGTCTGGCACGTTCTTCTTCTTCTTCCAAGACAAAATTAACTCGCATATAATTCGTTGTGCTCCTTTTGTACCTCCAAGCAATCGTATTTAATTGTGATATGATATCCTCTTGCTCCACTTGCATCCAATCCAAGTCAAGTTGAAGTACGAGAAATACATCATTATGGGGAAGTACCATCTTGTTGCATGACACGACAACTTGTCAGAAACTACAATCTCCCTAATGGAGTTGCCAAAAATCTATTAGCGAATGGATTGGCATTTGATAATATGATTAAGATTTGTTAGCCTATCTAAATTCCACAAAACAAAATGCAAAAGACAACAAACAACACTTAACACCTCAAGATAGGGCTATGTTAACTCAAACAAAATAGAGATAAAAGAAAGTAGATTTACCTTGCAAGAGTTGCTCCTTGGTTGGCCCTTTGATTATTTATGTCTTGTGTGCTCCTTTGATGGAAAAATGGATTAAATATGGACTCAAAATGATCTATGTGAGATAAGGAATGCAATGAGCTATGTGGGTAGCTGGATGGATGAATGCAAGTGCAAGAGATGGAAGCTTGAAAGTATGCAACAATGGAGGTTTTTGTGAATGCAAGAATGCAAGTATGCTTGAGAGCTTGAATTCCAAATTTGTGAATTCCTAATGAATGAAAATGAAAGAAAATATTTCATTTTAAGGGAGATTTCTCTAGAGAATTGGATGGTTTGGACTTTTCGAACATGGGCAAGATGAAGGTTTGTGGTGAGTTGAGGACTCACAAGCCCTCACATCTTTCCATGTGGAGGATAAAGTTTCACAAGGACAAATGAGTTGGAAAAGAGACATGTGAGGTGGAGGTATTTGCAAGTACCTTGGGATGAGAAGAAGAATTCCTCAAAAAGGAACTTCTTGTTCCCATATGAGAGGAAAGTGACATATGAGAAATTTTAGTATTCCTCAAAAATCTCAATGGGGAAGAGAGAAGTGGTTGGGGAAATAAATGTGAATTTTAAATTCACATGATTGGAAGGGATAAGGTGGTTGGGAAAATAAATATGAATTTTAAATTCATATGAGAAACACCTTGTGGATAAAACAAGGTTCTTATGAATGAAGTTGAAAAGTACCTTGTGGATAAGACAAGGTCCTTATAATAGAAGGTTCTTGACCCCATGTGTTTGATGTTACAAGTGAGGAGTTATAGAACTCCTAACAACTTGCATGGGAAAGAGGAGAGTCTTGGAGGGATAAATGTGAATTTTAAATTCACATGGGGAAGAGGGTCTAGGCTAAATGTGGAAATTGTGAAGGTTTACCAAAAAGGTATGCTAAATGTAGCAAAGGGATTATATTAAAGTTGTGCAAACAGGGGATTAAGAAACTTAATGAGGGATTAGAGGCAAGTGGGAGAATATGGAGGATGTGACATTAATCCTAATTAAGGTGTGCACATCCTAATCATGGATTAATTAAATTAATTTAGATTAGAAGAGGGTTATGGAGGATGTGACAAGGAGAGAGAAAAAGAAGAATTTAAAATTATTTTAATTCAAAAAGGCCAAATGACTAAATTAAATAAATTGATGTGTTTATTTAATTTAGAGAGGAAAAGACGAAAGGTTAAATTAAATACTTTAGGAACCTTAGGCAAAGGTGAGATATTAATTAAATAAATCATTTAATTAATATCGATGAAAAGGATGAATAATAGAGACAAGTTTGACCATGTGGGAGTGGTCAAATTTGGATGTCTATAGATAAATATGCCTAAAATTAATAACTCTTCTAGCCGTGATGCACTGGGCCAAGCCGCTAACAACTCTGGAAATGTCACAAATTTTGTATTTGTAACTTTCCTCTAAATTGAGAGGTACAACTCCCTTGTATGATTTAATAGATCATAAATGTGCTTTAACCAGAAAGCAATAAAGGTGACAAACATCAACCTTTAAAAATGTTGCTAATGCGAAGTAAAATTAGAGGATCATTAATCAGCTAGCACACAGACTGTCCAAAATGACTAATGACGGTTGTGAATGGAAAAGAGAAACTTCATAATTGCAATAAATCAATTAAATGCAACTGAGTAGATTTCACACAGAAAATATATTCCAATTACACACATGAATCACAAGTTAGTACGATCAACATTACATTCAACTCACAACTCGTAAATTATGAGTTATTGCAATAAGAAATAAATAGAAATCAAATCAGATTGAAATGTTCCTCCCTCGACTACAACACAGTGTATTCTTAAAGAATAAGACCTTTTTTGAATCGTTCTCCACCTAGATATAGGGGTCTTCTTCCTCTCTTTGATGGTTATCAATCAGTTGTACCACCTAATTGTTCATCTTGAAAACTGATAGTCGAGAAATAATAAATAGTCGAAATGATTACATCGCTATTGATAAGACTTCAGGCAATTTTTGAGTATTTCTTGATTTAACTCCTGCCCTATGGCCGCCAATTCTTGAGCGATTTGCATGCTTCACATACTAAGCATTAAATAACTGTCACAGAGGTGCAATGGAAACACATGTGCAAGCTGTCCAACTGGAAGATCAATTGGGAATATAACTTAAATTCCAATCATATCAACAATTAATTCCGACCGCATTGCCATCCTATCCCCTTGATCATCTTCAGCTCAAATGTCTCACCAACCTTTTATAAATTCAACATGCACCACCACACTTTTCCAACCTAAAGTGTCAAACATGGCGAGTGCTCAGAGCGGCAGAGTGTCCATGAATGACTTCATTATCATTGAAGAGATTGAATGTAGCCCCATCTTCAGGCATTTATTTGACCAACTAAAAGAAGTTTTCATTATCTAGAGCGAAGTTGAAGAGGAGGTGTTGCACAACATACTGGGAGATGCATTTCTAAACCAAGTGCATGTGCACAATGGTACACTCCTAGAGCATTTTGTGTACACTGTTATTCACACCTATGAGTGTCGTGACTGGGGAATGAGAGCAGCGGAGCGCCTGATTCAGCATGAGTTTCTCCATCGAGTCAATGTAGCCATCACTGGTCTTAGCAACTACCCACGAAGTAGATTGGTGGGTGATGCTATCTGCATTGTGACCGCGACCCAAAATGAAGCCACCAAAGAAGCAGTGACCCTTCTCCATGCAAAGTTGGTGAGGAACAACATGGAGCTGTTTTCCCAATTCTTACAATCTCATGAGAACCTGCTATCACCTGCCTAGATAGAGTGCCTCCAGGTGGTGGTGGAAGCAATTTGTGTGCTGATGTTTGCCTTGTGTGCTTGAAGAAATCATTGTTTTAATACTATCCAACTTTTTGTAATTGACTAGGGAATTTTGTATTGCAATTAGTATATATATAATAGAGATATAACATTTTATAATTCTAGTGTTGATCTTCTTCTCATGAGCAAATATGTATTTTGTTTTGATTTCATTACTGTATTTGAATGGCATCTACTTATTCACTTTTGCATCAATGGCTTTGTCGTTTCGAATTGGAATATGCCTTAATAAAATAAAATGCAATGTGGTTTCTTTAATTTCTTTTGAAAATATACTTGGACGGTGATATGGGGGTTCACAAAACTGAGCAAAACACTGCCCACGATTAATGAAACCACTTAAACTCCTGCTCAGGCTTGAAAGGCTTCGAAACTTGTTGTCGGTGGTCTTTTCAACGAGTTCATGAACCTTGAGTACAGAGCGTCAACCTTTCAAATTAAAGACTTAGAGAATTCGAGAAGTTACACTAATGCTCTAAAGCACCACCCTTGAGAAAACATAGAAGTAAATAACGAAGGGCGGTAAGACGAGAAGTTAGATGAACTGGTGAAAACACTGCCCAAGTTAGTGATACTTAACAAAACATTGCCCGACTTAAGACTTAACTGAAATTTTGACCTAGGGATGTCAATTTTAAGAGAGGGAACCAAAATCTAGGTAATAGATATCAAAATTTATTTTTGAGACACTTTGGAGCAACAACCTCACATGATCCAAAATCTACTCAAAATATTTTTAGATGGGATATAATTTAGGGCTGAAAAGTGATTCAATAATATGTTTTGATGGATATTTAGGATTGCATACTGATTGAACCTCACATATTTTGGGTTAATTGTGTCATTGCAGTTTAGTTGCATATACACCATAGAGCTTCATAATGATTCAATAATAGGTTTTGATAGAGATTTAGGACTATAGATCGATAGAACATTGTAGATTTTTGGTTTATTGTGGCATTGTAGTTTAGTTGCATTTACACCATAGGGTTGTATATTGATTCAAAATTAAGATTTGATGGAGATTCAGGATATCCATTTATGTATTCTTTCTATTCACAACTTAACATATTGTCCATGGAGGGTGACAAGGATAAGAACCACCTTAGTCAATGCATTGGCTATACAATCATTTTTTTTTTTTGAAAAGAATGGATGTGAATTTCTTAAGGCTTTGAAAATTGCATTTTAAGGGATTTGTAGCCTTTAAACAAAGTTAAAATCTCATTAGCATACATGAAAGATGAACTTAGTTTAAAGTTAATCAAGGTTTAATGAGGATAATAGAGAATCTCATAAAATTAAACTTGCATGATTATATGTGCACAATTGTGTCATTAAAACAATGTTGATAGGATTTAAAGTTGGTGAATAATTCCCATAGAGAAAGTATTAAGAAGTTATTTTGAGCATTGTTCTCATATAAGTTATTTGGTAAAGATATTTTGTTGGGATAATTTTTGTGGTGTGAAGTGCATTAGTATAAAATTGGATAACTATTTTTTTTATAAGTTATTGGGTAAACATATTTTGTTGGACTAATTTTGTGGTGTCAAGTGCATTGGTATCAAATTGGATAACTATTTTTATATATTTTTCTTAGAAGATTGGAAATCATCTCATGATTAATATGAAGGTATAAGAAGAGCCAAAGTTGAAACATAAGTTATAGTTCAATTAATTATTGTAATTGAAGAGAAAAATCAAAGTCCAAGCCATCCTCATAGTTTTGTAGATGAACATCTTCGTTTGAGTTGTTACACCCCGTCTTATTGTTACTGAGTTACTTTTACCTTCACGGGTAAATAGGATGATGAATGTTAATCATGGCTAAAATATGTTTGAAAGATGAATGGAATACTGAAATAGGTATTGTGATATTATTGTTTTTAAAGGAGTAGTATGATTATATTGATGAAGTACAATGAAATGAATTTGAATTGCAATGTGAATATTCTAATGCTTTGTCAATGATTATGATGCACTTGTGGATTTCATGTGAATGTCTAACTACCTATATAATGTATTAAGTTGTATGCACACACATGTTCATGCCTTTGGAAGGGAGGGGAAGTATCACTTAGGAGAAGGATTTGGTCCAGTAACCCTTAATAAGTCAATACTGAGCTATCACACACTCACATTCTAATTTGGTCTACTTGAGTCGGGTTAGTCCATGAATTGGGTAAGTGCCTTTGATCATAGTCATGACTCATTGGAATAATTGGGTAGTTGTCCTTGATTGAGATAGTTTGTGGATTGAATCATGTGATTGAGTCCCTTTGATATATGTGAGTTCTTCTTTGTGTATTTTCTAATTGATGATTATATATATATATATATAGGGAAAATGTGTCTCAACCTTGCAAATATATATGGTTTATTGTTGATAGGATGTATGTTGGTATGTGGCAATTGATCATGCAAATATTGTACACTCGTAGCAAGATGTGGGGTTTGAGGCATTGCCCCGATTTTTTTTTTTGACATGTCAAGGTTTTCCCACTGACACGTCAAGGTTTTTTCCCGTTGACATGTCAAGGTTTTTTTCTGCTGACACGTCAAAGTTTTTTCCCATTGACACATCAAGTTTTTTTTTGGCTGACACGTCAAGGTTTTTCATTGACACATCGAATAAAAAATGACCTTGTAAAACCTTAATTCTTGAAGGTTCCAAAAAGCTTGTTATAAGTGGTTGGGATGTATGTATACGGTGGGTGTATTCTAAGAGTCTGATATTGGTCGTGTTTTCTCTTGATCTCTAGTGGTGATACTCCTATGTGAAGCTTGCTCTGCAAGTATATTGTAATATTTTGATTTCTGAATAATATATTGAGCGGCTTTTGGAGTGTGGGGTTTTTCTCCCAAAAGGGTTTTCCCCACGTTAATCTTTGTATTGTGGTATGCATGACATTTGTGTTTATTTGTGTTTAAGTTTTTGTAACTGTTAAAGATCATCAAAGGTTTGCATTTTTTTCCTCTCAAAATTAGTGTAGGAAGTTGTTTCGCTACCTTAACTTCCTTACTATATATATATATATATATATATATATACATGTGCATAAGTATAAATGATAACCCATGCATGGGTACATCATTTGGATAGGGAGATCAAGTGGACATATACCACACACACACACATATATGTGGTATGCATGACATTTGTGTTTAAGTTTTTGTAACTATTAAAGATTTGTAAAGTTTTGCATTTTTCTCCTCTCAAGATTAGTGTAGGAAGTTTTTCCGCTACACGATAACCCATGCACAGGGACATCGTTTGCATAGGGAAATCAAGTGGACATATACCACACACACATATATATGTATATATATATCGGTTGTTGAAAACGTAATTATATGTATTTTGTATATTTACGTATGTATATATGAATATATAATTTCATATATAAATAAATATTTATACATATTTATAAAGAATGCTTTTGTGTATATATAAATATATATATATATATACAATTATATATAAATAATATATATACTAATATATATATATATATATATACGTGCATTATAATGTGATTGTTATAATATATATAATATTAAAGCCTTTTTCTGGAAAGCACATTGCTAATATATATAGTGCAAGCATTCTAAAAGCCATATACCTTATACTATAACTTGTAATAAGTCAAAACACCTGCATAAGAATGGGCAACATCTGAAACACAATATAACACATGCTATGTAAACTTTAAATGTTGTTGATGCATAAGATAAAACACACCATATAGTATGAGGGAGATAAAGCACATAAAAAGGAACAAATCTAGTGTATAAACCAACGCCTAGTTTAAGACAAATATGTCTCATGAATGTTGCACCATAAAGAGCCCGCACTAAGGCAGGGCTATAGAAAATTATCATGAATTACTATGCTTGCAAATGGAACACAACATAATAGAGGGCATGTGGGAAAATATATAAGATAGTCAAGAGAATTGAAGGCAATTTGAAAAGCATTTAAAAGCTTTGACTTGGTCTTTAATTTGTAAACACCAACAACATGCAAGAAGTTTATGTGGCACCAAATTACGAATAACTGATGTTGCTTTAGAAGTCTATTTTATGAGCTCTGTCCAATGATGGAAACCAAAGTAAATTAGAGAATAAGTCAAGTAGAAGCTAGCATGAATAAAGTCAACCTATTTGATTATTTACTTTGCATATCTAAAATGCATTCTTGTTGTCAAAGAATGAAGTGACTTGTTGTGCTATTTTGGTGAGTCTTAAGTTAGAAATTTGCCACCTTTTATTTACCATGCTGAGTCAAACCAAATGAGCTGAGAAGTGTCAATTCTTATACCTTGTTTCTAGCTTGTAGATGCTGATTTTTGTGTATAAATAGAGGCATTATTTACCTCTAAGGAACACATATCTGCATACTATTGTTATTTTGTAAGAGTTGCTCTGTTCTTCTAGGTTTTTTGAGAGAGTTTTAGAGAGAGATTTGCAAGAGTTTTAGTGTGAGATTTTGTGAGGGTATTTGGGAAGAGTGGAAGTGATTTGATGTAAATGTACAAGCTGTTGAGGAGGCTAGGATTGGAAACCAGCTAAATCGATTTGGAGATTTTTACTTGCATGTTGAATCTTACTCTTTTATGCTTTGATTTAATTTGAAATGATTATGTGATTTGCTTGATTATGTTTGAATGATATTGGATATTTCTTGCTTTGATGGAACCTATCTATTAGGTTAAAGATTTTATATACCCTTTATGGGATTTTATATGATGTGTTTCTATTTAGACTTTATGTAGTGAGTCCATACCATATGTATGTATAAAGAAATGTGAAATATAGATTACATTAATATCTTTGGGAAGGATAACTTTAATTTGATAGCTTATAATGCTAGGAAAACCTTGGGAACAATAAGGCTAGCAACATAACAATGGTAATGGTATGAAAGATGAGTCATCATTGATAGGATGTGACATCATGTGAACCATGTGGATAGTCTATTCTAGAATGATCATTTGATAATTGCTTTACTTGAATATTGATTGAAGCCTTAGGTTGAGAATAACCTATTTGATTGGGTTGTTTATTTGATCCTTGTTTGAAGCACATATGTTGAGAATAACCTACATGATCAAATTGATCACTGATTTCTAGTAATCCTAGGATTAGGGTAAACTAAGGATGAGGTTAACCTATGTGATTAAGTTTATCACTTGAATTTGTGAATTACTATATTTATGATTGGAGCCATAGGTGGGATTACCTTACTAAGTTGGTTGTTTTATACTCTTGACATGAAGTCATTTTATTGATGTGAATCTACCTTTTGAATAACTTTTTATTGATGAGATTACACTCTTGAATAAGAGTCCTTTATTGTTGAGACTATACTATTAATTGAGTCATTTATTGATATGATTATTCTTTTGATTGAAGTCATTTATTGTTGATATCATACCTTTGAACTAAGGCCATTTATTGATGAAGATATACTTTTGAATCATTTATTGATATGATATATTCCTGACTGGACTCATTTAACATGATGAGTGTTTATTCTATGATAAAATGAAGTTGGTGTAGCTATACTTTAGATTATGAAGTCATTTGTTATGAAGATAATTGTAAGTTAGAGCCATGAGGAGTTCATAGGTTAATCTTGGGGTTAGGTTAACCGAATGAAGGGAATAACTTATAAATAGTATTAAGTGCTTCAATAGAGTGGAGTCTATATAGTTAAAGCTAGATTTGAATTGGTAGGTTATGGAAACACACGCTTTACCTATTAGATGAGTCATAGTGAACTTAGTGTATATATGTTGTTCCTAGGGTTAAATATTACACAATGTCTAGAGTGAATTGCCTATGCATAGAATATGAATGGTCTTAACAAATCGAGCTAGAATGGTGGGTGAACGTGTGATGTCCCCTCGAAGTACTGGGTGATGAATACTTTGGCCAAAGTGGTGTAATTCACCACTGGTTACACTATCAGTTCATTGTGTTACCTTTTATCATGCTAGTTTGAGGTTGTCATACACGTAGAACATATATGAGTTGTATGGTAAAGTTCTAGTTATGTAGGGCACAACACCAACTTAGGAATGGCTAATATTTTGAGGTTTATGGATCAAACTCTTCATCGAAGGGTACGGCCATCTTACCATATGTTGTAGATGTGCGAGGGACTGTAGTAAGTCCAAGGATGGCAAAAAAGCGCTTGAGTGATCCTTTTCCTCTTAGTCAGTGAGCCAAGATTTGAAAGGGGATTTCTTGGATCATTTGTATTTCTAGTGCCAATGGAGCTCAGACGAGCTAGGTATGTATCGTGTATCTATTTCTATGAAAAGATGGAAAATGTATTTTGTATCTTGTTTACGAACTCATTTCTTTGGAAAGATTGTAACAATTTGTTGAATGAAATGAGAAAGATGAAATATTGCTATATCACAATGTAATGCAATGGAAGTTTGGAATAGTGTTTATTTCAAATGTGCATGATATCTTTGTTTTAAAGAAATTTTTCACTGCTATGCAATGGCATCGTGAATAATTTCACTTGTGGTTAAAACATTGAAAATTCTTTGGAGTAGAACAATGGGCATGTTACACGAGTGATCATTTATCTTCTTACCTTGGTTTATAGGATTCATATGAAAGTAAAGTGAGAAGGGGTCATTCTCCTTCAAGGAGCGGATGCTCATCTATCCTAAAATCATATGAGAGCTTGGCTACACATACTTGAGGTATGACTTTGAGTGACAAAAAATAAATAAATGGATGATCCTTGAGGAGGCAACAATCTCCAAAATCTATTAGCAAGTCAAGGTTGGGAAGCTAAATGCCACAAGGGAATGGAAACTTTTTGTCTCTTATGGAAATGAAAGTTCTAATTCACACTCAAAGTGATTATGCTATACTTTAGAAACAAATGGCTTACTTTAGAACTCAAAAAATATTTTTATGTTGTTAAACTTTTTGCCACTTCAAACTTTTCATGGTACCATGCAATTATTGGTTCCAAAAATCCAAAAGTGGTAGGAAAATGTTTCTTTCAACTCTTTAAGTGATTTGGGTTTTGGATATTTTTGCAAAGTAATTTCCTTCAAGATGAAGCCCATGCCCATGTAGTTTCTCTCAAGATGAAGTCCGCTTAACTTGCTACCCCATTTACAAAACTTTCAACAAATGTTGTACCTTATGACATATTATATACTTAAGTTATATCAAAAAACAATTTCAAATAAATATATTATATACTTAATGTAAAAATAAAAATTTGTAATAACCAAGTAACAAAAGAAATCTAATATACTCTTGTGAACTTTGTATTGAATTAAACATATATTTAATATCAATAAGAATCAATAGATTAACTATATGAACTTGACTGTTATGATGAGGTAAATTCAAGTTTCAGTCAAATTTGATAGAAATTTAGAACACATAAACTATTCTTAAACACCATCCAATTAAACAGTATCTTTACCCTATTTACTACTTTTTAAATATTAATAAAATATAAAATTACAACTTTTTAAATATAAATAAAATATAAAATAACTACTTTTTAAAAAATAAATAAAATATAAAATTAGTATGATCCATTGTACAGGTATAAAAAAAACAAAATAAACCTGTCGATCTTAATTGAATTTGACAGAAACCGATCAACAGACAGAAAAAACAAAGAAAAAAGAAAAAGAATTCAAAGAAACTTCCATCACAGAAAAGACGAGATGCGGATTGATCCCCCAAGAATGATTATGTCGTAAAAGGTATCCATCCGTAGGTAGGGTAGAAGACATAAAGCGTTACAGAAATTTAGCCATTAAAGAAATATACGGTCTGAAACCCTAAAAACGGTCTGAAACCCTAAAAACGGCCTGTACAGACATACCAGAGAATTCCCGGCTTCAATTGACGCCATCCTTTCTAACCAGCGCAAAGTCAGATGAAAAAGGTCCGCCAGCTTTCTGACGTAACTGACGGCAACTTTTGGGCGGTATTTGTCGCGACCCTGGCAATCATACCACTCTTATTTTAATCCCGCTACTCAAAGCCATATGCAAAGCGCCATGAAAACCATGCAGCCAAGGTTTTTTTTAATGATAATAATGATGTCTTAAAGTCGCAGGTCTTTTCAGCTCTGTCAATTTTCTCCTCGGGCTGGTCGTCCACAAAATCTGAGTTCACGACTCTCCGTTCCCTCCGACATTACGCCATAAACAAAGATTTTTATCTCCACAAAGTGATCAGCCAAAAGGTCTGAATTTGCTCTGGTTGCGGGGAAAATCGCATTACAGCGTACGAATTTGACGTATTGGCAGGCGTGATGATGTTTTACCGGCAGTCTGGCCCCACCGCAAGCCATGCCTTTTCATATGACCGTCCTTTTTGTCTGCTATTGCTCTTGCTTTCTCCGCCATTCATGTGACTCTCTGTGTTTTACAGTGGGCGGATAATGTTTTTGTTATTATGTTGTTTCTTTTGCTTCTTTTTTAACTATTTTTTCTTCCATCCACTGGATTTTAAGCTTTCAATCCATCAGACTTATTATATTTGTAATTCTGAGAGTTGATTTGACTTCTTCATGTCTTCTTTCAGAAGATAGAAACGGAAAGGTGCTTTATAGGTTGGTGGGTATATATATATATGTTGTGAAAGATTTTAATTTAATATAAATAATTTCTAATATAAAAAGTTTAATTATAATAATTACTTTGTTAGAGGATGAATAATTTATGAAAATTAGATTAATAGTTGAATATAAGTTCTATTTTAATGGGTCTTCAAATGAGTTTTTTAATAGTTAATCATTATTTTTAGGGAACTTTTAAAAAGTTGTGGAAAGTGTTTGTAATTATTGTTTTGTAATGGACATTATTATTTTGATGTGATTATTAGTTCATTTTTGGAGAGAGGTTATAGTTTTTAATTTAATGTTTTTGTTATTTTTTAATTTCATTTTGTCATTTTAATTTTATTTAATACTATACATGTGTCTTAACATATCTTGGGATATGACACCAATATTTGTGTTTATGTTAGAATAATCTATTTATAGATGTAAATATTAGATTGGTGATCAATGGTTCTCTCTCCCTTTAATTTCCTCTCCAAAAGTCCATCTTCCAAGGTTGTTCCCTTGCTTCGTTTCTCTATATTTCTTGCAACCAACACACTTAGATACTTCTTCTAGCATGTCCAAGCTAAAAACCTTATTTGGGACATCTCTCTTCCCAATAATATTGTAGCCCTAAACTCTGGCAACATGATATTCATTCAAAATTATAACCAAGAGATAAATAATACTTTGGATATCCCAAAATATTTTTGTGCAGTCTCAAGCTCCCAATTAGCAATGCATAAGATTGAATTCTTGATGACTTGTCGTAATACCCAACCACCATGGATTCTCGAGGAATGTAAAGAGGTGAAACATGAGACTATTAATAGATAACTCAATATCTTGTTTGGTATTGGTGTCTCTTAAGGATATGTGGAGATGGCATTTAAATAGAGTTAAAATAATATTATTCTTAGACCATCTAATTCATATTCATGTCTAGAAACATAAAGGCAACAAACAAAACCCTCTTGGTGACCCCGTTGGTTACCCTCTAAAATTTGCTATATCTAGGTAATACAACTTATCTAAATCTTCTTATGAACCAAATGAGATAACTAGAAGGGCATGCCCACTACCTTTTGGTTGCATTGCACTCTTTTAAAGGATAAAGGGAGCTTGAGTATCTTTGATCTTTTTATTCAATGACATACATCTAAGCTAGATATATACAATATGCTTTTTGAATACAATTATTTTTGTCTAGTTGGTGATACAATGGGTGACTATTTTTGACCATGTATGTTTGGTTATCTATTGTAGTTGATTGTTGTCCTATCTTGGATTGTGGGTTCCTATTGTTATACCCTTGACTATTTCCCCCTTCGAGGTCTATTTTCATTAGAGTTGCTTGCTAGTATTAGTTTGTAACTTTTGAATAGTTTACAATTTAGTTGCTTGTCAAGGAACTTCTTTGCAATTTTATTCTTAATCCAATATCATTTTTTATAATAAAATTAACTTTGAGTTTTATATCATATTCATATAAATAATTTTATTTAAAAACTTATTATTTATTGTGATGATGATTAAAAGTTGGTGTAAGAAAAAAATGCCACTTAATAAATATCTAGGTTAATTAAATTAAAAAAATGAATAAATAAATATTTTACTATAATTTAAGAAAATATATATTTTATAAATTCTAATACCATATGTTTTGAATCTTATAAATTGTAATAACTATACATTGTAAAAGATTCAAATTTTACAAAAAAAATACTTATAATAAGAAAATTGAAGTTCTCTTTATTTAAAATATTTTTCTTTATACTTATTTTGTAAGAGGAAACATTAATATAAAAACTTAGTTTAATGAGTGAGTACAAGCCCTACTTTTATGAATATTCAAATGATGCTTTTAATGGTTAATCATCAGATTTTGGGGAAACTTTTAAAAAGTTGTGAAAAGTGTTGTAATTATTATTTTGTAAGGGACGCTATTGTTTTGATGTGATTATTAGTCCATGTCTAGAGAAAGATTATAGTTTTTTTAATTTGATGTTTGTGATATATTTATTTCTTATTGTTATTTTAACTTTATATAACAATTTATGTGTCTCTCTCTCATTAATTTTTTTATCTTAAAATATATCTTCCAAAGTTGTCCCTTTGCTTTGTTTCTCTATATTCTTACAATTAACACTCTTATATACTTTTTCTAACATGCCCAAAATAATAACCTTATTTGGGACATCTCCCTTCCTAGTAATATTAAGGCCATTAATTCACATTTTGCTAATAGAAACATGGTCTTCATTCAAAATTCTACTAAAGAGGCAAATAATATGCTACATATCTTGAAATATTTTTGTGCAATCTTGGGCTTCCAATTAGCAATGCATAAAACTAATTCTTGATGACCTATCATAACCCGAGCACCCATCATGGATCCCTAAGGAATGGAAAGAGGTGAAACATAACACTATTACTAGATACCTTAGCATCTTGTTTAGTATTGGTGTATCTCTTAAGGATACATGCAGATAATATTCAAGAAAATAAAAAAAAAAATTATTCTTGGAGAAACCAATTCATGTCCATGGCTAGATGCAAATAGGTAGTAAACATAATACTCTTGGCAATCCATGTCTATATTTCCTCTTGCAAGTTACCCTCTAAATCCTTCTATAACTAGTTAACACAATTTTTCTAAATCTTCTTGAGAGCCAAATGGGATAAACAAAAGGACATGCCTACTACCTCTTAGCTATATTGTATTATCTTGAAAGAAAAATAGGGCTTGATTCTCATTAATTTGATATCTAATGGGTCACTTTGAAAAGAAAATGAAAAGTAATAAAGGAATTTCAACTAGATTTACAACTTGCTTTATGTATACTATTACTTTTGTTTGGCTAGTGATATATCAGGTGATTGTTCTAGGCTATATGTGTCTACTTATATATTGTTGTTGGTTCTTTTCCTCTCTTGGAATATGCTTCTTTTCATACCAACCTTGATTATTTTATCCAATTGAGGTCTATTTTCATTAGGGTTTCTTGTTAGTATTAGTTTGCAACTTTTGAATAGTTTATGTTTGAGTTGCTTGTCAGAGAACTTCCAAGTGCAATCATATTCTTAAGACTACAATTTTTCTAATAAAATAAATTTATTTTTATATCATATTGTATATTTATATATAAAGAGTTTTTATTTGTCATCTTATTATTTACTGTGATGATGATGAAAAGTTGGTGTAAGGGAATGATGAGGGCGCAACCTGAGACTTAGAAAATAACCCACAAACAAGAGAATAATTTTATTATTCAGAAAATGGAGTTTCTTACATGCAGAGGATCTCAAATCCCCAAGTTCTACAACGCATGCAAGTTATAGAAAGCTACAAAATCACCATTTCGCAATATGCTAGCTTGTCCCCAAAAAGTTACCCAAAAATTAGAAACCCGCCCATAAATAGAGCTCCTCTTTAGTTTGGAGCCAAAACAACATTCAAATTTGAGTTTAGGCGGTTTGGCGCCAAAAAATTACAACTTTAAGTTCAAATTTCAAAAGAACATTTGCAATTGTATCTTCTAGAAAGTGCGCCAACTTCCTAGAGCCATAACTTTTGATTCGGGACTTCGATTCGTGAACCGTTTGAACCGTTGGAAAGGTCTCGAAGTCAATAATGCGATCAAAATTAGCTATGCTGATTTTCACAAGTTTCGGGGCTGATCCAGGAACTCTAAGTGCCTCAAATCTAACTCAGAAGATTTTTCAGGTGCAAATATGGGAAACTAAAACTGCAATATCTTTCAACCCAGGAATAGAAAATAAAAACCGTAAATTGGGAATTTCATTATGATGAAAAGGGTATCCAAAAATGTAAAAAAATTTAAAAACTGAGAAACTTGAAATTTAACTATTTTTGGGTGATGCAAGATTGCCCTTACACCACTAGATGCTCCTGCATCAGGGAAAAACACCACATCTAGGTTAATTATATAAATAAAAAATATTAAATAAATAATCAATTTAGATATAACAGGATTGACATCAATAAAATGAAATAAATATCAAATTAATTATAAAAATTAGATAAATTAAATGTAAGGGTACCTAGTTTTGTTTTCAATAAAGATTGCATAATACAAATGTTAGGAATCCACTCATTGTGGTTTAAAAAACTAAAAGCTTGTTAGATGACCATAATTGGTCTAGAAAATTAACAATTCATTATCCGAGTTCACTTTCATAGGTATACACCTAAAAATAAGGTTTAGAACAGGAGTTTACAACTCATAAACCTAATCTAGAAAATATTTGCTTTCTAAAACTTATTTGTCTCTATGTATATAGTCTAAATTTAACAAGGAACAAATAGTGCTTATAAACACCATTAGGGGATCTATTGAATTTTGAGGGTCATAATCTCCTTAGTTAGACCCTTAGAAGGACCAATTCAATGGCGGTGAACCAAGGTCAAGAGAAACAAGAATGCATGTGTCATATTCTCCTAAGATAATGATGTGACAATTTTTTATCCTTTGCAATTGAATTCTAGATGAGAAAAATAAAGTCTTTTGAGGTCCTAAATATGTGATAGATGTTAGATGATTTTTTTAAAACTAGGTTTTCTCTTAAATACTTCACTCTAATGTGCATTTTGGAATGATTCACACTTTATTCAAATCATAATAGATTGAAAAAATAAAGGTAAGTGTGCCCAATTTAAAATTTTGAATCTAAAAGTTTGGGGTTAAAACTTGTGGGTAGGAACATGATCTAGATAAAATCTACAATATCAATACTCAAACTGGGGAAACAATTGGTAAATTTAGGGATTGGGTTTATTTCTAGGGATGAGTGAAGATGAGATTATGGTAGAATAAAGTTACTTTCTAACTTTCATATAAATACACCACCTTATGTACTCTAGTCAATGCATAAAGAACAACCTAGTTGTCATGGCCCAAAAATATAAGGGAAAATGATAGGTAAGATTTTTTTTCCTTTATATTTTTTCCCCACTTTGACTTGGATGCGAGCTATCATGAAAATATATGTCAAAGTAAACTTAATTAGTTAAAATGGAAATTAAATATTTTCATACTCAAAGGATATAGATCTATGTAAAGCATGTAGATCATGGACATTGATCATACGTACTCTCACCATCGTGATTCATCCACCAAGAATAAACAAACATAAGAAAAGTTGAAATAAGTAGCTCACCTTTCAAGCATTAAAAATTTCCATAATCATAGTTTGCTAAAAATATTCATAAAAAATAAAAAAGAGTAGGGCGAGATATTTTGCTTACAATGAAAAAATGATACAATTTTGATTGCATGTAAAGGACTTCAACCAAGTAGAAATATATAAATAAATTTGTTTGGATACAAAGCATGATTTAAATTTATAGATGCAATGATAATATCATTACACATGCAAAAATATGATCCACCTAGATAAGGTAATGAATATTTATTTGGTACAAAAAATGATCATAATTATCATAACTACATCAATACAATCAAACTCATGAAAAAATGTTAGTGATAATATCTACTTCCCTCCAATTGGTTACATATAAAGGATCATGTAAAGCACATCAAACATGTAATAATACATTTGAAGGTACCATCATTTACAATGCATTTGATATTAATTGATAATAGTAGATATGCAATCATGTACATAAAAAAAGAATGTACTAAATGACTATAAGTGACATTTTTAGGCATTGTTGGCATCCTACCAATAATTTTCTTTCATTGTGTTGGGACTTATTGCAAGCTTATGAATTATCCATAGCTTTAACTCTTGCAAGACCCTCAATAAGACCTTGTCAAACTTAGTTGCAATCCTTCTATTCAATTTTTAAAGTGATTTGTGTTGTTAGTCAAAGTGTACATTAAATGTTCATGTTCATAGTAGGAAATGGGTTTGGTCAACAAATATTTTACTTTATGATGCCCATTAATTCTTGCTTAAACCTTTGTTAATGTTGTGTCAATGTGAGAAAGTTTATATATATATTTTTAACATAGTGGTTGTGGTCAATGACATAACTTAAGTCACATGCACATTTATTTCCTTTGTAGTCACTTAGCTTAGCCCCACCATTTACCACTTGTATATATATTAGTTATTATGTAAGCCTTGCTTATATTCATACACTTGGCTTGTTCTTATTGTGTTGGAGTGAATCCCCTGATTGGGAAAATATTCTTATGTATCTATATTTTGGTAAATGTACAATGTCCATTGATCTTGGACCTATCTTGTTGATGCTCGTTGATCTTTGTTGAATTTTATACTTATCAAAGTTCATGGTGTGTGTGTTAATGCTATCTCATCGGTCTAAGAAGATTGATTGAACCTTACAAAATTTGGGTTAATTATGATTTTGTCGTCTGTCTACATTTACACCATAATTTATAGACCCTACTTAAAAAAATCAATAGAATTTCAATGTTTAAAATCAATTAATAAGAATAAAAATAATTATTTTGCTTGTTTTAATTTTTGGATTTGTGTTTGCAAAAATATTTAGAATTTTAAGAGTTTTAATGCTTCTATATAAATTATAAAACTAACTTCTAATGATATTAATTTAATTATACAAATGCAATAAATACTTAATTAAATGTTTCCTTCTATCTATGTAGTTAACAACACCACATTTGCAATGTCTTGTAGGGGTTGAAGATGCAGTGTAACCCTATAAAACTATTTTACTAAGTGATTCATCTGCTTAATAATTCTATTTTATATAAAAATGATAGTAGTAAATATAACTTAAATTATAAAGTTATGTAGGTTACAATTTATTCATTAAAATATTCGTTGTAAATTATAGAATTTTCATTAAATCTCATATTCATTGATTATATTTTACCAATTTTTATTTTTTTCACACATTAAACTTATTTTCCTTCACTCTTCACCCTTCCTCACATTTGTACTTCATTTTCTGGTTCACTTCCTCCCCTACCTCTCTTTTTAAGACTATTTGCAATCCTATTCTTCACGTTTCTTCTTCTTGATGATAGATTGCTAAGTGTAATCTGAAACGTTGATACAAAAAATACACACAATTGATTTCATAAATATTCTTGCAAATACAATACAAATTGTAGAAAACTTATACCAACTATAATAATAATTATTCATTAAATTGAACTAAACAAATAAAATATGAGAATAGAAGAAAAAATTAAAAGAAGTTTTGTTCAACTCAATAATTAAAAAAAAATTAAAAACCAAAAAATTGACAAAAAGATTTTAAATAATTGAGATCAATTTCTAAAAATGTAAAAAATCATATACAATAAAAATAAAATGTTAAAAAATATTTTTTATTAAAAAATAAATTAATTCAAATCATGATTATAATGGAATAGTTTACCATTGATGTTGCTCGTTCCAAAAAATATTACACGTGGAAACAAATTCGCTATGTGGAAACAAAGTAGAAGTCAAACTTATTTGATTCTTACACGTGCGTCCTTTTTTAAAAAATGGCTTGCATATGGGGTGACGTAATATATTATTGCTATGGTCCCAAAGCCTTAATTTTTGTCAATTCTTTCCAAATTTTATTATTGCCAAAATCCCAAAGATCCTCCTATAAATTTTAGTTTTTAATTGTTATATTGTTTTATTTAAAAATTGATTAATCTAAAATTCATTTTTCATTAGTCTTTTAATTTTAATTTTATCTCTAAAATATTATTATTAGTAGGATCATATTTTTGACTTTCAAAATAGAAAATCTTATGTTCTAAGGTTGACGATCTTGGGATTTAATGGTTATCTATTAGTATATGCATACACAATTTTAATTATATGTTTAGAGTTGCAAATTTAAAGACATCATCCTAGGACACTTTATGGTGGAGGAGCATCCATGGTGACTTGCAATCCTGTGTCAACAAAAAAATTAAATTTTTGAATTATGCCATTTTGGATTTTTGAAGTGGATTTATTTTTGATTTGAATTATATGGTGAGGATGGCTAAATAATTATCAGCAATTAAATTAATTTGTCAATTAAATTCTCATGCAACTTTGACAAGTTGACTAGTGGGATTTAAAACAAAAACAAAAATAAAGCATTTCAGTTGCAAAATAAATACAAACTCTTTATGAGCATTGAAAATGGGAAAATGAATTATTTAAATCACAAGAATCATATCCCTAAAAAGTAGGGACTAGAGGTGGGTGCCCAAGACCTAATTTTTCCTTTTTTTCCTTTTCCTCGATTGGCAAGTGGAGATAAAAATCTCCACATTCTATTTTTTGTCCAAGCAATTAAAAGAATTGATTAATTTATGATTTATTGGCTTTATTGGAGTTTGAATTTGCTGCCACAAGTTATGGCGTACCTGGGCAAGAAAGTTAGTTTCCTGAGCATGCAGTGGGGTTTTTGGAGGTTGTTTAAAGCATGGGAAATAAAATTTGAAGCATAGTTTTGAGGGGTGAGGAAAAGGGAGGCATGGCATACCTGCAAGAAGGAGTTTTAATGGTGTTGTTGCAGGTTGGAGGCTGGTTGCAAAGCCATGAACATCACCAGTAGTTGTAGATTTGAATTGTTGAGGTTATTTTGAAAGTTTTATTGTTGCAGGTGCTAGAGAAAACTTTATTTGCAAAGTTTTGATTTGTTGTTGCAAATCATTTTGTGGTAATTTTTAGAAGTCTTGTATGGGCTTGTTACAGCTCCATTGTCCTTTTTAGACTGTTGTAATTCATTTAGCAAAGTTTGATTAAATTTGAGATTGCGAGTTGCAAGTTGCAAACTTGGGTTACAAGATTTGTCGCAAGAATTTGTTTTCCTATGATTTTTTTTTTCCAGTAGTTTAAATGAGCTATTTGATTTGGTTTCAATTGAATGAATTATTTTATTTACCTCTTATATTAGTGGTATCAGACAAGAGTTCTTGATTGTGCATAAAGAGTGTCGAACGTGAGGCAGTTTGCACCAGGACCTGAGGGTGGAGAATGTGTGGATTTCGCTTGGAGATGAATGTGCAAGTAGTAAGAAGAAATTTTTAGAGGATTTGAGGAATTGAGGTTCCCATGACTGTAGATAGATCGCTGAAGGAGGCAGTTTACAATAATATTGGTGAATATTGGAAGAGGGTTTTGTAAACAAATTGTCGAAGGAGCTGTTTACATAAGTAAAACCTGAGGGTTTGAAGATTTGTGTTATTAAGACATTGAGAAATGGAAAATAAAAGAGTTGAAGGTATCTTTTATCTTTCTAATGATGCTTTGAATGTAGGGAAGAAAGAGGGTGCAACAGAGTCTCATGCATGTGACATCGATTCGAGGAAGAGAAAGATGATTTGCTAATATGATTGGAAGCAATTGAAAGAAAGTGGAATGAGAAAATTTTAGCTAATGCAAAGGTTGCAGGCAAGGGTAAAGAGGTAATTTCATATTTTAGTACATGTTTTGATGACATTGAGAATGTAAAAGTAGAGTCAAAGGTGGCAGGAATAAATCCTTTGGAAGTAGATGAGAATGGTGAACAGATTGAGGTGAAAATAAAGTTTTCTTATGATTGTTTGATTGGAAGTATTGAAGATGAAGATTCCTTGATAACAAAGCTTGACTATTTGTTACATAATGTGGAGAATGAATCTATGGATTGTGGTACTAACATTGAATTGGGTGTTGAACATCAAATTATAGCAACAATATGTCTTTCTGAAGGCATAATAGGAGTGACAAACCACATTGCAAACCATGTAAAGGAGGAGGAAAAAGGTAAAACAACAATAGAGGTAATTACGTACATTTTTTTCTTGAAGGTGGAGGCATATGCTTGATTGTTAATTCTGATGGAATATATTGGTGGGAGGTTAGATTAAAAGTTTTTAAATACATGAAGGGTAGAGGAGTAAAGATGAAAGGATATAATGTTGTAAGCTTGCAAAATTTGATGAATAAGAAGATTCCAGTAGAAAAAGAAATCAAGTGGATCCAAAACAAGCACAAGTTTTACAATTTTTTTGAGTGAAACTCATGAAACATTTCTTTCTATCTAGGGTGTCTGATGCAGGAGCATCCTAGGTGAAAGTGCAATCAACATCAACCAAAAAAAATGAGTGATTTAAATTTTATTTTAATATTTTTTGTGAGAAATAAATGTGACATTAAGGCCAAAATATGGAATTAAATAATTGGCTTTATTTTATTGTTGCAAAAATTGTGGTGTTGGAGATAGTTTAGGAGGCAAATTTTAAGTTTTGAAGTTCCAAAAGGAAAAAATACATTTTGGGCGTGGATTTTTTGGGGAAATACAAGTGGGGACAACTCATTAAAGCCCCTTAACTATAGCATGGAATATTTGGATGCTCAAGTTGTGTAACTATTGATTTTTGCTAAGTTTGGCTCTTATTTGTGAGGAAGTGGCTACTTTTTCTTTGTCAATCATGGATGAAAATTAGATTAATAGGTGAATACAAATTCTATTTTTGTGGGTCTTTAAATGATTTTTTTAATAGTTAATCATCACTTTGGGGAACTTTTAAAAAGTTGTGGAAAGTGTTTGTAATTATTGTTTTGTAATGGACATTATTATTTTGATGTGATTACTACTCCATTTTTGGAGAGAGATTATAGTTTTTTAATTTTAGTGCATACATGTTCTTATTTTATTTTATATTATCATTTTAACAAGTTGTTTAATAATATGTGTTCTTAACATATCTTGGATACAATATCAATGTTTGTGTTTATGTTAGAATGATATAATGTAGATATTATATTGGTGATGAGTGGTTCTCTCCGCCTTTAATTTCCTCTCCAAAATTCCATCTTCCAAGGTTGTTCCCTTGCTTTGTTTCTCTATATTCTTGCAACCAACACACTTAGATACTTGTTCTAGCATGTCCAAGTTAATCACCTTATTTGGGGCATCTCCCTTCCCAGTATTATAGCACTAAACTCACATTTTTCTAATGTCAACGTGATATTCATTCAAAATTATACCTAAGAGATAAATAATACTCTAGATATCCAAAATAAATTGTGCAATCTCAAGCTCCTAATTAACAATGCATAAAATTAAATTCTTGATGACTTGTCCTAATACCCACCCACCATGGATTCCTAGGAATGGAAAGAGGTGAAACATGAGACTATTAATGGATATCTCAACATCTTGTTTGGTATTGGTGATTCTTAAGGATATGTGGAGATGATAAATTTAAATACAGTTAAAATGATATTATTCTTAGACCATCTAGTTCATGTCCATGTCTAGAAACATAAAGGTAGCAAACAAAACCCTCTTGGTGACCCCATTGGTTACCCTCTAAAATCTACTATAACTAGGTAACACAACTTATCTAAATATTCTTATGAACCAAATGAAATAACTAGAAGGTCATGCCCACTACCTTTTGGTTGCATTGTACTCTTCTAAAGGACAAAGGGATCTTGAGTATCTTTGATCTTTTATATCAAGGACAAGGAAGGGAAAGTCATACATCTAAGCTAGATAGATACAATATGCTTTTTGTATACAATTATTTTTGTCTAGTTGGTGATACAATGGGTGACTATTTTTGGCCATATATGTCTACTTATATATTGTAGTTGATTGTTGTCCTATCTTGGATTGTGGTTTCCTATTGTTCTACCCTTGATTACTTCCCCCTTCAAGGTCTATTTTCATTAGAGTTGCTTGTTAACATTATTTTGTCAGCACTGTAAGAGGTTTGGTCACCTTATTGACTCTTGTGTAGCTTTGGGTGAAAGCTCAAAAGCTAAAGGTAAGAGGTTTGAAGATGAATCTTCACCTAAAGCTAACAAATCTTCTATGCAACCTACTCTTGTTTCCCCCCAGAAGGTGCCTATTCCCCTTCTCAAGGATAATGACTCTATGGCCATTCCAATTTTGAAGGATAAGGCCCCTGGGGAGCTGCTTCATCCTATGGTTGTAGAATAGGTGGTCAAGATCTTTGCCGAGGACCCCTAGAATGATATCAAGGATTTTAAGTCTTTAAATGATTATGTAGAAGTCCTCGAAGAGGGTGAGTATGTTCTTCAAGAGATATCTCCATCCCTAGAGGAGCTGAATTCTATTTCTCAACTTGGTGTTCAAAATTTGAATGAGTTGTTAGCCCTTCTTGGTTTCCCTCAAGGGTCAGGTGATAAGGAGGATGAGGAGGGATGGTCACAAGCCACCTCGAAAAGAAAGAAGAAAAAGAAACTGGATGTTGGGGGGGGGGAAATAAGGTGGGAAGACCCTCTCAGAAGGAAGCAAGATTGAAAGATACAACAAGGGATGTGGTCGTAGGTAAACAGAAAACCTTGGACTTGACCATAGGTTCGAAGTCCAAGAAAAAGTAGTTCGTATTGTTGGTTGTGTGGGGGATGGGGGTGATGCTATTTTTTAATGAAGTATGTTTCTTGGAATATTAGGGGCCTTAATAGTCCCTATAAATAGTTTTTGGTTAAGACCTGTATCATGCATAACAAAGTTGATGTCCTCCTTTTGCAAGAAACGAAGATGAAGAAATAAAATTTTGAAAAAGCTATTCCTAGTATCTGGTCTGGAGCTAGGTTTTGTGTTTGTGAAGTTGAAGGTGCGTCTGGAGGTATCGTTACCCTCTAGAATCCCTCTAAATTGAAAGGTTCTTTTCGTTCTGATAATAAGAATCACCTTGAGATTACTCTGGAAGATTCAGGTTCTCTAGAGTCTTGGAATCTAATAAATATCTATGCTCTGAATTCTAGTAGAGATAGAGTTTTGTTGTGGGAACAACTTAGTGAAGCTATTTCTAAAAGAAGTGATGAACATTGGATGTTGGGAGGAGACTTTAATTCCCCCCTCCTTCCTTCTGAGAAGTCGAGTGGATTGGATGAGTACTCGGATAGTATGATGGAGCCTATTGAATTCTTTAACTCAGAAGGGTTGATTGATATTCCTCTTCAAGGTTCCAAATTCACCTGGTCAAACAGGAGGAATGGAAATCATTTAATTCAAGTTAAATTGGATAGATTTTTTATTTCTGCTAATTGGAACATTTCCCAATTCCTCTCTCTCTGTGCTCTCCCAAGGTCTGGCTCAGATCATAATGCTTTGGTTCTGAAAAAACATGTGGATCATAATAAGGGCCCCTTCTCTTGTAGATTTGAAGCTATGTGGTGCACTCATTGGATTTTGTTGCCTTAGTTCAATTGTGGTGGGAGGAACCCATCCTTGGAACTCCTATGTTCTGTTTGGCTGAAAAACTTCGTCGTGTTAAGCAAAGGGTCAAGGGGTGGAATAAGTTAACCTTTGGTAACATTTTTGAGTTAAAAAATGCTTTGGGAAAAAGCTTAAAAGAAATACAAGATAGAATGGAATCTGGTTTGATGGATGAAGAGACTTGTGGAAGGAAAGAGAGTTGAGATCCTAATGGTTTAAATGCAATAAAAAGGAGGAAATTTTTTGGAAGCAAAAATCAAGAGTTCAATGGTTGACGGAAGGGGATAGGAACACAAAATTCTTTCACCAATCTACTCCCAAACACAAAAGCAAAAATAGAATTAGATCATTGGTTAAAGAGGATGACTCTATTATTACTAATGAAAGAGAGATTGCCAGGGAAGCTATTAATTTTTTCTCCTCCTACCTCTTAAACCCTGTCAATGATCCCCAAGTTAATGCTAATTTTATTAATGTTATTCCTAATTTTGTCTCTAAATTAGATCTTAAGATGATGACTAATACTATTTCCATGGAAGAATTAAAAATGTTGTTTTTTCCTTTGGTGCCCTTAAAGCCCCAGGTCCTCATGGTTTCCCTCCTATTTTTTTCCAAACTTACTAGGAAATTGTTAAAGATGATCTCTTTAATGCTGCTAGAGATTTTTTTAGGTCGTGTAGGTTGTTAAGTAATTTGAATGCTACTTTTATAGCTCTTATCACTAAGTTTGTTGATGCCCCTGCTATGAAATATTTTAGGCCTATTAGTCTTTGTAATACTATTTATAAAATCTTCTCTAAAATTTTGGTGTTTAGACTTAAACTGGTGTTGGGTAAAATGATATCTCCCAACCAAAAAGGGTTTGTTGAGGGTAGAAACATTCTTGATGTTGTCATTTTGAATCATGAGATAATCCACTCCATGGAGCATTCAAAAAAGCCTGGAATGGCTTTTAAAATTGACATCTCTAAAGCTTATGATAGGGTCTCCTGGCCATTCCGTTTGTTGTCCTTAAGAAGTTTGGGATTGATGGTAGGTTCCTAAAGTTGATATCGGCTTGTGTCACTTCTCCTAGGTATTTTGTTTTGGTTAATGGTGTTCCCCAGGGCTTCTTCTCTTGTGGGCACGGTCTCAGGAAAGGGGACCCCCTTTCTCCCTACTTGTTTATTATTGTTGTTGAGGCCTTGGGAAGAAATATTCAAAGGTTGGTTGATATGCAAGCTCTTAAAGGTATAAAGGTTGCTTCTTCTCTTAGCCCTGATTCCCATCAACAATTGATAGCTCCCAACAAAAAAGGGTTTTTTGAGGGTAGAAGCATTCTTGATGCTGTCATTTCGACTCGTGAGATTATCCACTCCATGGAGCATTCAAAAAATCCTAGAATAGCTTTTAAAATTGACATCTCAAAAGCTTATGATAGGGTCTCCTGGCCATTCCTGTTTGCTGTCCTTAAGAAGTTTGGGATTGATAGTAGGTTCCTAAAGTTGATATCGACTTGTGTCACTTATCCCAAGTATTTTGTTTTGGTTAATGGTGTTCCCTAGGGCTTCTTCTCTTGTGGGTGTGGTCTCAAGCAAGGGGACCCCCTTTCTCCCTACTTGTTTATTATTGTTGTTGAGGCCCTGGGAAGAAATATTCAAAGGTTGGTTTATATGCAAGCTCTTAAAGGTATAAAGGTCGCTTCTTCTCTCAGCCTTGATTCCCATCAACAATTTTTTGATGACACCCTACTATTGGGGATGCTTCAGTGGGGGAAGCAGCTGCTTGGAAATAGATTCTTAATGATTATGCTAAAGTTTTTGGTTAGTGCATTAATTATAAAAAAGAGAAAAATTTATTTCTTCAACACCGATCAATAGATAAGGGATAGCGTGAAAAGAATTTTGGGGTGTCAAGAAGCTGAGTTTCCTGATACATACCTGGGGCTGCCTCTTTTTTCCAAGAGATTAGAAAATAATTACTGGAATAAGTTATTAGAAAGGATTCCACATAAATTGGTAGGATGAAAGGGGAAGCTGCTGAGTCTAGCTGGTAAGATCCAACTCCTAAAAGCCTCCCTCCAAAATATTCCTGTGTATTACCTTTCCTTGTTCAAAATTACTACTCATATAGGAGAGAAGATAAAACAAATTAAGAGGAAATTCCTATGGTTTGGTACAGAGGAAAAAAATAGACTTTCTCTTGTCAGGTGGGATAAATTTTGCAAGCCAAAAAGATGTGGGGGGTTAGGGATGAGAAGAATTCATATGCTAAATAAATCCTTAACTACTAAAATTGGATGGAACCTTCTGGAAGGCTCAAAAGACTGGGTCAAAACATTCTAGGCAAAGTACTTCAGAAACAAGAACACTGGCTATTTTCTGTCTCAATTAGATTTCCCTTCTGGCTCTGCCCTATGGAACCACCTAATCAGATTAAGGAACATGCTAAAGTTGGGGGCTAGGAAGCGAATAGGGAATGGATTTAACATGGATTTTTGGAAAGACCCTTGGATAGAGAATGCCACTCTGTCTGTTAATGAGGATTTGAATTCTCTGAAGTGTGGCCTTCATAGAATTTGTGGCACTAAGGCGAGTGATTATCTAAATTGGGAATGGGAGGAACCCAAATGGAAGGATTTTGAAGCCTTGTTAAGAAGAAATAATCTAAGGGGCCCTAGACAGTTCGACTGGGCTCATCTTCTCATCAATTTGCATAATTTGATTGGGGAAGCAAAAATGTTCGATAGGGGAAGGGAGGATGAATTGCTTTGGAAAAGCAATCCCTTTGGCTGTTTCTCAGTGAGAAAGACCTATGAAGACTTGTTGAGAGCCCAAGATGTTGTTCCTAGTCCCTTTTGGAAAGGGGTGTGGCTCAAGAATATGATTCCTAAAATAAACTATTTCTAGTGGTTGACGACCCATGGAAATATACTTACTATTGGTAACCTAGTCAAGAGAGGTTTCTACCTTGTTAATTGGTGTTCTCTTTGTAAGCAGGAGGAAGAATCAATAACTCATATATTATTCCATTGCAATTATGTGAGGGAAGTGTGGTCCAAGGTGTTGTAGTTGTTGTCTTCGGATTGGGTTTTTCAATTCCCCTCTTTGTGTCTTGGGGGATTTGGAAGGAGAGAAATAAAAATTATTTTAGAGAGGTGGAGAGAAGCAGTGAGGAGGTGTTTCAGATTGTTAGAACTCAAATTAAGGAAAATTTGGAGGTAAGCAAACTTAGCTTCCCCAACTCCTGACTGAACTATAAGGAGATGAGAATAAAAAAATTTGGGGTATTAGTAGAGACCTAACCAATCTGAACTGGACTAAGATGCTCAAAAGGTTGGGTATAGTTTGGTGCCCTCCTATGAAAGATTGGGTGAAACGTAATTTTTATGGATGTTCCAAAGGAAATTTGGGTCAGGCTAGAGCTGGTGGCCTCGTGAGAAACCATAATGGTGACTACATTTTGGCTTATGGTGGCAATCTTGGGATCTATTTGAACAACAAAGCTGAAGCTTTGGCTACTTTTGGAGCTTTCAAATTCGTAAAGGATTTGGGGTTCAAAAATATTATAATTGAAGGGGGCTCAAAACTTATTGTGGATATTTTAAATGATGTTGCTACCCCCTATGGGAAATTAAGGATATAATTGACAAATGTAAAGTTATTAAAAATAATTTTACTAATTGTTAGGTCCTTCATGTGTACAGGGAAGGGAATTGTACGGCTGACTATGTGGCCAATATAGCGTTCCAGTGTAGGGGTTGGACTAGGTGGACCAATGAGAACTTACCAAAGCCTTTGAGAGATATAATACTCAATGAAACATTTGAAAATGCATACCAAACAAATTCTTGAGAAGTTGTTTGGTGATGGGATGGAAGCGTACAGAGGGGAGCTGTCAAGCTTTCCTAATAATGATGGCCTAAGGGGTACGTGCGTACATTGGAGGATCCTTGAGGGATATTTTTTCATTAATTTCTTGTTAAAGTTTATGAGAAAAAATCACATGTAGATTATGGTTCTCTTAAAAGTTGTCTTTTCTACATGTGCCGATTTTCCCTCTTTCAGTTATTCATGAATTTCTATAGAGGGAAATGTCAAGATTTTAATTATGGGTGTTATTTCTTGCAAAATTCATAATGATTTTTGGGCTCTAAGAAACGTGTGGCAATTGTCCCTAAGAAGAAACACTTTATTTTACATTTCCTCTGTGAGTCGGTTGTTTCATTGGGTTTTGAATGTTGGTTTTGGTATGGGAAGAAAGCTGGTTGTTGGGGAGAGTATGAATCCTAACCAGTCTCTGCAAACAAATCTTCAGACTAGCAAGATGGGAGGGCTAAGGAAGAGAACCAAACCACCTAATTTCCAGGCGTTGAAGCAAAATGTTGACCTCTAGAGAATGTTCAAAAATGCAGGAATGCTTCCTTTTTCCAATCCCTAAAAGGCTATAATGAAAATTTAACGACAAGTTTACAAACTCTTGGAGGAGAGGTTGTGTTTCAATTGGTGCTATGAAATTTGAAGTCATGACCTGTTTCATAGCAGAGGCCATGAGGCAGCAAAATTTTGGCTTGAAGGTCACTAATAAGAGCATAGCTGATTATCAATGTTTTGTGGACAATTTTCTACATCAAGGAGAAAATCTTAAGTAATTTCAAAATGGGTATGCAAGACTTGAACTTCCTCCTCCCTTTTCCCTTGTCAGTTTGTTTTTCATGAGATATTTCACCCTTGAGGTTTGCTACATGTCCGTCCATGCTTATCATTTTCCTATTTTAAACCATATAAGACATGATGAACACATAAATCTATCATTTTACCTTCTCTCCTCTATGCAGTTGAATATTGAGAAAGGTGCTAACCCGCTACTTCACTAGGGCTTAATGCTTACATTGTATAAATATTCCCTTTCCCAAAATCACCATGGGAATCCTCTAAATTCTGGGGAGGAGAATCCTGACCCTGCTAAAGAGGAAAATGTTGAGCTTCAGAGGGAGGAAAACCCTGAAGTTGTTGAACCTTTGGTTGTTGAGCACTCTCCTTGCAACCCCCCTGTTGTTGTTGCTCGAAGATTTCTTATCCCTGCTAAGAGTTCCTCTCTAGTGGTTAATGTGTCAAACCCATCTACCCCTTGATCCCAGAAAAGTGAGGACTCAAAAAATGTGGACATGCTGCTTGCCAGAGCTACCCCTGAAAAATGAAAACATTCTCCCTTGCTGCTCGATCTTCCCAAAGCCAAGAAATCTAGAAAAGAGGTCACTCCTCATGAAGTTATCCATATTTCAAAGGAATTATTTCAAAAGGAAGAGGGTAAGGAGAAATTACAGGGTCAGGGGAGTGGTGGGAGTGGTGAAAGGAGGTTATCAAGGCAGGCAAAGGTAGCCTCAAAAGAGAAAAAAGGGAAAGAAAAAATGTCTGTCGATGTGGAGGATATCCCAGGCTACGAGGAATTTGAGGCTTAGGATGATAAGGATTTTGAGGATTTCGACTTTGAGGAAAAAACCTACGATATGGGGGAGGATGATATGGAGGAGGAAGAAAAAGATGAGGAAGAAGAGGAGCAAGTAGAGCCATTTGGAGAAAAGATGGAAACAGGGAATGTTGAGGAGGAAGGGCTCTCTAGTCGGGAGAATAATTATGATGATTCTAGTATTGATTTTCTTAAAAGTAGAATAACTTTCTTGCAGATCCAATTTGAGGACATGGAAAAGGCTCTGGTGACCTTGATGAGATTCTCCAATAGGCTGATGTGATGCGTGATGCTGGGTGCATCCTTGGGGGAAGCTAAGATTAGTAGAAAAATAAAGAAACAAGGAAAGGTGGACTCCCTCAAGCTACTGGATGATACTAAGGGACCTGATTGGCGCGAGTATGTGGCTCTCTTAGGAGAGTATGGGGACCTGATTGGCACGAGTATGTGGCTCTCTTAGGAGAGTATGGGGACTGTTCGTATATTATCTTTAAGATATGGTCAAATACCACTTGGTACACTGAGGATTTAGTCAATGGTTTGCGTAGATTAAACTTTGACAACTAGTAGTAAATTTCTATTTTTGATAATTATGGGCTGGACTATAGCTATGATGTTAAATCTAGGCCTGTGAGCCAGTATCTTGCTATTTTTGGTGCGGCTAGTGGTGATGTTTCCCACCTTGGTTTCCTTTTTTGATATGCTATGTTCCACGGGATCAGGGCCCTTCACTTCTTATATTATCAAAAACATTATTTTGTAACTTTCAAATAGTTTATGTAAGAAAAAAGGCCACTTAATAAATATCTAGGTCAATTAAATTAAAAAACATTGAATAAATAAATATTTTACTATATTTTAATATAATGTATATTTTATAAATTGTAATACCATACGTTTTGAATCTTATAAATTGAAATAACTATACATTGTATAAGATTCAAATTTTACAAAAAAATACTTATAATAAGAAAATTGAAGTTTTCTTTATTTAAGATAATTTTCTTTATACTTATTTTGTAAGAGAAAACATAAATATAAAAAGTTTGTTTAATGAGTGAATAAAAGTCCTACTTTTATGAATATTTAAATGATGCTTTTAATGGTTAATCATCATTTTTTGGGGAAACTTTTAAGAAGTTGTGAAAAGTGTCTGTAATTATTATTTTGTAAGGGACAATACTGTTTTGATGTGATTATTAGTCCATGTCTAGAGATAGATTATAGTTTTTTAATTTGATATTTGTGATATATTTATTTTTTATTGTTATTTAAAGTTTATTTAACAATATTTCTCTCATTAATTTTTTTTTATCTTAAATTATATCTTCTTGAGGTTGTTCCTTTGCTTCGTTTCTCTATAATCTTACAATTAACACTCTTATATACTTCTTTAGATAGCATGCCCAAAATAATAGCCTTATTTGGGACATCTCACTTCTTAGTAATATTAAGCCCATTAGTTCACATTTTGCTAATAGAAACATGATCTTCATTCAAAATTATACTAAAGAGACAAATAATATTGATGTAGGAGCATCCCAGGTTTCAAGCAATCTTACATCAACCAAAAATATTTGCATTCATGTTTTCTTGCATTTGAGTACTTATCTGTCAGGACCCAGTCTCAATATTTCATACCACATTATACCGCATTGTAACATCAGAGCTCACGTAGTAGGATATATGATCTTGATTGCAACATCTACATCATATCCATAATTCAAGTGTTTTGGAGATCCCAATATGAAGATATCACTAACAAAATATCAACTATAATTGGATAGAGAGCATTAAAAGACTAGCCTTGGCTTTTCAAGTGTCCAAACCTATTCCGCGACTTATGAAGCTCAAGAAACTATTTCATAAGGATGCAAATTCATCAAGGATCCTTCATTCTAATCCACATCATGTTTGTACAAGGATCAAAGGAGAATCATATGTTTTGGCCGACCTTCACACGTTTCATCAACTTTGGGGTTTGAGACCTCTTGAGGCCGATGTGGACCTTTTCCAGAGTTGGGAATTGATATTTATATGAGCATTTTGTAGTTGCATCAGTATAGCAGTGAGTAGTGATAGAGTGATAGAAAAGTAGGAAGATATAGGAGATAAGGGCTTCGAATCACATTGTATTTCTAGGCTTAACACCATATCATTATGTAATTTGTAAGCTAGAAGGCGGGGCATGTTTCCTATGAATAATTCATCATTATCTATATATCCATGTGGGATTGTTATTCCAATTATTTGAGTTTTCGTTGTGTTTATTCTTGCTGCAAGGTTGGACAGTCCTATTCTTGGACCCTCCACCCTTAACTGCACCAAGTGGTATTAGAGCAAAGTTTTGGACCTCGAGAGAGGAGAGTGAGGTTAAGCACAACATTCTATAAGATCTTTGTGTGGATAGATCACCGACTTGAGGTAGCCTACTTGTGTTTGTCAATAGATAGCCAATTGTGAGGCAGTTGCAACCCTGTAACCAGATCACTGACTTGAGGCAGTTGCACCAGATCCTAGGAAGAGATTTCATCAAGGAGAATTCATACTACTATTAATGTCACTAGGAAGATGGATGAGATGATGGAAATGATGAGAACAATGAAAGTGAGATTGGATGTTGTTGAAGAAGACAAAATAAAATGCTTAAATCCTAGACCTAATGATGAAAATGATGATGATGAAGTTCAAGTTGTAGAAATAACTGAAGAAACCTCAGAAGAGGAAGAATCAGATCAGATGAAGATGTTGAAGGCTATTTTGAAGATAGGAAAGTGACCTAGAATGGAGATTTCAAACTATACCAGTAACCAAAACCCATAGGAGTTGATTGATTGGATAAATGAAATTAAAGAATACTTTGAATATGAGGAAATTGAAGATCCAGAGAGAGTGAGATTTGCAAAGACTAAATTGAAAGGACATGTTGGAATATGGTGGAAGGAAGTTCAATTGGAGAGAGATAGAAAAGGTAAAGAGAAGATTGTGAAATGGGATAGAATGGTGAGAAAATTGAAGAACTAGTTTATATCTATAGACTATGAGTTGGAGTTGCTGAAAAGATTGCAAAAACTAAGACATAAGGAAAAGACTGTGAAATAATACACTAAGGAATTTCATAAGATCATCATCAAGATTGGACATAGTGAAGCGAGCAAGGAGAAAGTGGCAAGATATATCTATGGGTTGAGGATGAACATTCAGGAAGATTTGAGTCTCGTAAGGATGAATTTAGTAGAGGAAGCATATTAGTTTGCATTGAAGGTGGAGTACAAGCTAAACAAAAGACATGTAAAAAGGCAGAGAGGAAGAGGAGGTAGATTTCAAAAAGGAAGGTCACATTCTGGAGTAGAAAAACCATATGTGGAGCAAAAAAAGGATAGAGATTCATACCAAAAGGAAGAGAGGGATTCCAATTCATACCATAAAGGGAGATATGACACAAAATCTTACCACCACAATAGAGGAGGCTACAATTCTTACTGCAATGATGGATACTAGAGAGATGAGAAAGGATATGACAAGAAATTTCAAAGGAACTTATTTTAAGTGCAGAGGACATAGAGAATTTGAGTGTTGCCAAGAAAGTAAGAAGATTGAAAATCATGCAAGAAATGGATATGCAAAGGAAGATCAAGTGGAACCATCAAGTTCCAAAGGAAGTCTTGAGAAGGGAGAATCATTATTCATGAGGAGAGCATTGTTCTAGGAGAAAGAAGTACCTAAGGAAGCACTGCAGAGGAAAAGTTTGTTCTAGACTAGATGCAGAACAAGATGTAAGTGTTGCAAAGTTATCATTGATAGCGGTGACACAAATAACCTAGTTTTTGAGGAAATGGTGAAAATTTTGAATTTGGAAAGAAGGAAACAACCAAAGCCTTATAGGATAGTTTGGATTCAAGATGAGCACAAGATACTAGTGAGTGAGCAATGTTTAGTAAAATTTAGTATAGGGTCATATCATGATGAAGTACTATGTGATGCTATGCCAATGGATGTATGTCATATGTTGTTGGGTAGACCTTGGAAGTATGATAAGAAGGCTATACATGATGGGAGAAAGAATACCTATACCATAACATCCAATGGAAAGAGAATCACCTTGACACCTCTCGAAGATGAACTTGAAAGTGAAGTATGTGGTACAACTAGAATCAATTTGGTAGATGGAAGGAAATTTTTGGATGGATTAAGACATGAAAACCTATTTTTTTCTTTGATTCCAAGGAAGTATGAAGCCCTAGATGCAAAATAATCACAAGAGAAGAAGAATCACTTGAGTAGGAAGTCGCTGAACTATTGATGCAGTACCGAGATCTTGTATTAGAGAATGTTCCTAATGGATTACCACCAATCTGGAGTATCAGTTGTCATATGGATCTTATTGCAGGAGCTAGTTTTCCAAACAAAGCTACACATTGGATGACACCAACAGAGAATGTGGAGCTAAAAAGATAGATACAAGAACGGTTGAAGAAAGGATTTATTAGAGAAAGTATGAGCCCATGTGCAGTACCAGCTATACTTGCACCTAAGAAAGACAGAGAATGGAGGATGTGTACAAATTCAAGAGCTATCAATAAGATCACCATGAACTATAGATTCCCATTGCCTCTAGGATGGATGACATCATGGACAATTTGAGTGGAGAAAAGTATTTCACCAAGATAGACCTAAAGAGTGGATACCATTAGATCAGGATCAGAGATGGAGATGAATGGAAGACCACTTTCAAGACAAATGAGGGATTATTTGAGTGGTTGGTCATGCCATTTGTATTAGAAAACAAGATCACCTGCATGCAATCACCTATTACATGCAAAAGACATGAAGAACCAAACACGATGTTCTGTAAACCTCTCAGTAAAAATGCATTAAGAGAATCCATTATTACAAAGTGATCAATCCTTATGAAGGAGATCAAGAAACCCTAAAAGGGAAACCCTAAATGAAACCCTAGTGTGCACACTTAATAATTAATAATTAATTAATTAATGTGCCTAAGTTTATAAGTAATAAAGAGGAATAAGTGACTTAATTAATTAATCAATGTGATGTAATTAATTAAGCATAATAACTTATTACTCTAACACCCCCCCTTAAGATGAACTTAGGAAGAAGCTAAAACACTAGAATAAGATGCATGAAAGCAAAGATGCGTCCCAGCAACTAGGCCTGATCAGGTATCCATTTACAATGCAAGAATGGAGTAGAGAAGGAAAAACCCAGTGGGACAAAACCCCCCTACAATGTGATGTCATGCTGCAAAGAAGCACTGGAAGAACTCTGTAGAGTAACACTGGAACCGCAATCTGACAAGCAAGGAAAGATATTTCTATCTACAACTAAAACCAAAACCAGAATCAAAATAATGTGACAGCAGACCCGATGCCACAGAACACTCGAAAACTCCAAACGGGAACAACCCTAGAATCTATGAAGCAACAAACAATTATTGAATGATGTATTACTGAAAACAAAGTGCAAAGATGCAAGATGCACTCTCCCAACTGCCAAAACATCCAAGTAATCGCCAAACAACCCATCGGGCCAAATCTGGACTAACTGATAAACTTGGGATAGATACAAAAAAAGTGCAAGGACAACAATATAGAGCTCCTTAATACCTTTCCAACGCTACAAACGAGGCAAAAATTGGACATCGTGGCAAAAAGTTATGAGCTCAGAAGTCCAAAAACAACATCTGAATTCAAACAACAATAAATGCAGTAAAATAGAAAAATACTATAAAATAAACTACACCAAATGAAAGTGCTCGGAACCAGCTTTCCGGTGATATCTCGTTTGCCCGATTTCGATACCGTATGCCCAAGTTATGGCCAAAAGAAAAAAATAGCTTCTTTAGGGGAAAATCGGGTTAGGAGGGGGCATATGAGGGCCGGCCGTATGCTGACGTCATGTTGACGTCAGTAGTTCGCGAGCATAAATTTGACGGCCATTTGGCCATTGCCACAAAAAGAACCCCCTTTCGGAAAATTTTCGCCGATGATCGGAATCTGCATGTGGGCCGAAATATTCTGACGTAACAAGGAATATTCCCTGGCTGATTCTGTGCCGGATTTCTGCGAAGTTGCCAGGTTTTTTTTTTCATTGGGGTGCTGCCGGTAAGGAGCCGGCCGCTGGATTTTGAACTGGTGGCTACCAGCAAGCTATACAGTAGCCGCCGGCTGGCTGTACAGTTGCCGCCGTTGGCCTATACAGCCGCCGTTGACTGCTAGGTACGATGTACCCTTACAATAAAATCTGCGCCCCATTAAAAAACAAAATATCCACCCCCCATAAATCTGCTCAGCTTTTTTAACAAAAAAAATCTTTTTAATATTTTAATTTTCTGAAAAAATTAAAAATCAGGAAATAACATTTTTACCAGGGTTGTGAAAAATTTTCTCAATCTGCGTGCAGATGGACGTACGGGCTATACGAGTAAAAAAATTTGCCTCATAAACTCTCGATGCCAAAATAGGTCGAGTTATATGTCAATTTTCATCTCTCGGACGCTCTGGATCTGATGGCGAGGTCCGATCTACCTGAAAATGCACCAGAAGCTTCGCAACTCCTAGATCTTGCAAAAAAGATGCTTGTGGAAACCCTTGCATTAAAAACTCACTAAAAAAACCATGAGCCACAGGATCAAACAACAAACAAAACACCTTCTACACAAGAGATCTGCAAACAAATGTATGCAATTAACTTCAACAAGAAAAAGTTACAGAAGAGAGAAAACTTTCAAGAGGATATGAAAGCTACAAATATTCTCCCATTGATAATTACAATGAGATCAATCCTTATAAAAGGAGATCAAGAAACCCTAAAAAGGGAAACCCTAGTGTGCACACTTAATAATTAATAATTAATTAATTATTAATGTGCCTAAGTTTAGCTTAAGTAACTAAAGTGATAAGTGACTTAATTAATTAACCAATATGATTAAATTAATTAAGTAAAACAACTTATTACTCTAACACCCCCCTTTAAGATGAACTTAGGAAGTAGCTAAAACACTAAGAAAAAGATACATGAAAGCAAAGATGGGTCCCGACAAACAAGGCCAAGTAAGGTACCCATGTACAAATAGAAGATCTCTATAAAGAGGAGAAATAGAGAAAACCTCATGGGAAAAACTCTACTCCAAAAAAAGATCAAAGGTGATTGAAGGACTGAAAAACCTCCAAATCAAGGAAATGTCCTAAAAGAGAAGAACATGTAGAACATCACAGAAGCATGAAGAAGCTGCAAACTCTGTCAAAAGATGACTGTTACGGGGTGATCCCATAATAGTGGTTTACAATTTTTGGCCAAACTGGACACTGAAATTATTATTTTTAACTAAATCTTCACATTTGGGCACCTATAGCGGCTAAACTGTGAGGAATTTAAAGATGGTGCAAACTAGAGTCTCATCAAATTTTGTCTTTAGATTCTAAAATATTTTTCAAATTCTTTTTGAATCAATTGTAACTTTTTCCATCTCCTACCTAAAAATAGATTTTTGTGAAATAACATTTTTAAAAAAGCGGGCGCGACAATCGTATAACGATAACTTTTTTTCTCTCAGGAATACAAAAAATTATAATTCTTTCAAATTTAGATTTTAACTCGATATCTAGTGCTTCCACTTGTTGCTTTATTGAATATTTTTTCCCCTAATCAAGTTTCAAAGTCAAACAAATTACACTTCTCGTGACACAGCCGACCAGATAACGGCCAGAATTTCAGAGTATGTCAAAATTCTTTATTTTATTTTTTTGCTTTGGATCAAGGACTTCAATATCTGGTGCACTCATATTTTTCAATTTTTTTTTTTAATAATCTTCTATTTTTCCACACGTGAAGAACAAAGAAATTCATTTTCGATGAAAAACCTATGTTTAATAAAACTTAAAAACAAATACATAACAAAACCAAAACATATTAAAATTATATTCATTGGATAGCTTGTTGCGAGGAATACCATAATCATTTGAAATAAATTTTAAATGAATTCATTTGATCCCCCTTAAAATCTAAACTAAAAGCATTCTTTTATCAAAGATTTTGATAGTGTAAAGGAGACGATTTATAGGTATGGTTTAAAACTAGCTGGTGGTTCTATCAAGGGGTTTGATCTAAGGTGATTTTGATCAAACCTCTTCACTGAATCTCCAAAATGGAACTTTTTTAAGGCTTAAATAATTATATTTTCTAAAAATATGTGATTTCACCTAAAAATTGCCTCCTCCTCAAAGAAATCGTAAACCCAATATTATGACAAGACTTACCTGCGCCAAAGAACCTCCTAGAAAAAATATGATGATCGTGATCAAGAAGACAACACCGCATGAGTGCCCCCAATGACACTACTCAAATCAGATGGCAAACAAAGGCAAACACCTGGAACTCGAAGATACAGATGGTAAAAGTACCAAAATTCTGAAGAACTGATCATGAAAAAGTGGAAGGTCGCCTCCAAAAAATAGGAATGTAAGAGTGTCCATATGGTAAGTGATCCATCTCACCGAAATGCATGGGTAACCAGCCGCTGCATCCGCCTAGTACATAGGAACAAATACTGTATACATAGCTCACTCCATCGAAACCAAGGAAGCATTAACACCAATAGTAGAAACCCCCCCATAATGCTGAAAAGGGAGAGGCGTGACAGGTACATTGAAACTAAATGCTAGAAAGTAGTGCATGAAGAGGAACCAAGAGCATCTGAAGGTGCAAACATAAAAGTACAAGCTGATAGAAAGGATGTGAAACCAAAAGTCACATACGCATGAGAAAGGTATGAAGGCAAAAAAAGGCAAATATCAACCCCCATGGCACTTTATATCATAGTGCGAGTACAATAAGGCACAAAGTGATGTGCAAGAAACCCACTACTACACATACAATGTTGAGGCACTTTATCTCAGTGTGTTTACAAAATAGAAAACATGCAATGTGAGCCCATAATGTCTACAATGTCCAAATATGACAACATGCTAAAAATACAATTCTCTTATAGAAAAAGAGGAAACTGGTAGCACCATGATGAAGTACACGAAAAAATATGTAGTTTCAAAAAAAATGGCATCCAAAAATATGTCCGGATGCAGAAGATATGGCCCGTCAAAGTCTCCAAAACGAGAACTGAACAGCAACAGCACTGAGAAAATAGAATTATGGAAAAAACCAGAATTCAAAACTAGAAAATACCTACACCACTACGAAGAGCACGAAATTCTACCCCATTTCAAAAAAAATTGCACTTAAAAAACCCACCGTATGGCCGAGAGATGGCCTCTGGAATATTGGGTGCAAATTTGAAAAACCCAACGGAGAGGGGCTGAGTGGGCAAAAAGTGATCTTCGCGAAATTTAGGAAAACACCTCCAGATCTGGAGGTCTGCCAATTTTAGTGATGCTGGAAGAACTTCTCCAATTACAGTGCATTATTTTGGGATTAAAAAGCAAAATATAGACTTTTTACAAAAATATTGTTTTCTTTTAAAAAAAAACAATAAAAAAAATACAATTATATTTTTTTGTAAAAGAAATATATAAAAATTGATTTTAGAAAAAATCCCATAATTTTTTGTAACCGATAATTTTTTGTAAAAAAAAAAAATTAATAAAATTTATAGGTCTCAAGATGGGGTCACCACCATTGTTGTATGTGGCTGGGTGACTACGCTGGTGACCGGGATTGCTGCAGGAGCTGGATTCCGGTCGGCCACCATAATGCATAGGTCGGCGGTGACACTTCAGGCGGCATCGCTATCTAGGTTTTAAAAACCTTTTATATGCAAAAAATGATCAAGGCTTTTTTAAAATATTTCTAAAAAAACTTTTTTGAATGATTTATTTTTAAGAAAAATTTTGGAGAGAAAAAAAAATCAAATGATTTTTTTTTATAAAAAAATCACCTCGAACTACGTGTAGACAGCAAACAGGGCCGTACAGGTAAAAAAACATTTGCCTCAGAAATCAACTGTTCGGATTTTGATGATTTCACAGTCGATCTTAGGGTTTTTGGCCGCTGCAGACGTAATGGCGAGGTCCGTTTGGGCTGAAAATGCTCTGAAAAATCAAACACCTTCTGGATCTGGCAAAAATGCCCTTTCTTCAAACCCTCACAGATCTGACAAACGAAAGCCAAATTTGATGAAACAAAGGTCAATCTTGACTATTCTGATAGCTGTGGAATCAACGGAGAGGTCTGATTCATGCCAAAAATGCTTCGAAAGATGCTCACCTCCAAATTTTGCAAAATAAGCAAAGGAGATTCAGATTTGAAGCTGCAACCCTTGTTGAAGAAGAAAACCTCATAAATCGAGAAGGGGTTTGTTGAATCCATGCTCTGATACCATATTAGAAAACAAGATCACCTGCATGCAATCACCTATTACATGCAAAAGACATGAAGAACCAAAAATGATGTTCTGTAAACCTCTCAGTAAAAATGCATTAAGAGAATCCATTATTACAAAGTGATCAATCCTTATGAAGGAGATCAAGAAACCCTAAAAGGGAAACCCTAAATGAAACCCTAGTGTGCACACTTAATAATTAATAATTAATTAATTAATGTGCCTAAGTTTAGCTTAAGTAATAAAGAGGAATAAGTGACTTAATTAATTAATCAATGTGATGTAATTAATTAAGCATAATAACTTATTACTCTAACAATTTGGACTAACTAATGCACCTAGTACTTACATTTATGAGGCTGATGAATGAAGTCTTGAAGAAATTTTTGGGTAAGTTTGTCATTGTTTATTTTGATGATATTCTGATTTTCAGTAAGACTAAGGAAGAACATTTGGAGCACATCAAACAAGTATTTCAGAGGCTAAGGGAAGAGAAGTTGATAAACATCAAGAAGTGTAGTTTCATGAAGGAAGAACTAGTATATTTGGGATTTGTGATATTTGCTGAAGGATTGAAGATGGACCCTTAGAAGGTTAAAGAAATAGTTGAATAACCTACACCTATGAACGTTGGAGAAGATCATTTAATGGAATAGCAACCTTTTACTAGAAGTTCATCATAAATTTAAGTAGTTTTTACACACCTATGATAGAGACAATGAGGGGTGACCGAAAGGAATTCCATTGATAGTACCTGAGGGACCATGGGAAGACATTAGCATGGATTTTTTTTGGGATTACCTAATACATTGAGATGATTTGACTCTATAGTTATGGTTGTGGATAAATTTTCTAAGATGGCACATTTCATGCCTTGTAAGAAAACCAGTGATGTAGTACATGTTGTGGACCTATTTTTCAAAGAGATTGTGAGATTACATGGAATACCAAAGAGTATAGTATTAGACAGAGACACTAGATTCATTGGATATTTCTAGAAAAAAATGTGGAAGAAGATGAAGACATATTTGAAGTATAGTTCAACATTCACCCACAAAAAAATAAACAAACAAAAGTGGTAAATAGGAGTTTGGGGAACTTGTTGAGGTGTTTGAATGAAGGTAAAGTATGAAATTGGGACTTAGTACTACCACAAGAAGAATTTGCATACAACAATTCAGTAAACCAGAGCACATGGAAGACACCATTTGAAATTGTGACAAGACAACAACCCAGAGGATTAGTAGAATTAAGAGATTTCAGTATGGAGAATAAAAGGAGTGCAGAGACAAAATAATTTGCAAGATTCAAGGAGAAAATGCATACTCAAGTTAAGGAGCATTTGGAGAAGAAGAACAATACATATAAGGAGAAAATAAATGAGAAGAGAAGGCATAAGGAATTTGCAATAGGAGAGGAAGTGATGCTATATTTGAGAAGAGAAAGGTTTCTAGTTGGGACATATAATAAATTGAATATGAAGAAGTTTGGACCTTGTAAGATCATCAAGAAGTTTGATTTTGGAAATGCATATGAAGTGGAACTACCAGAGGAATTTGGAATATCACCTATATTCAACATTGCAGACCTATACCGATATCATGAAGGAGAGTCACTGAAGGATAGAGAAGTTGGTTTTCCGGACCAAATAACACATCATCTGGAGGGAATTGAGGAAATTTTAGACAACAAAGTTTGACATAGTACCAAAGGAAGGAAATACAAGGAATATCTAGTTAGATGGAAAGGAATACTAAAGGAAGATTCATCATGGATTTCTCAAGTTGAGGTGGACCGCATTGGTTTTCCTCTAGAGCCCCAAGAAAGTGAGAGGATCTCTTTTCTTCAAACTCGGGTGTCTGATGTAGGAGCATCCCAGGTTTCAAGCAATCTTGCATCAACCAAAAATATTTGCATTCATGTTTTCTTTCATTTCAATAGTTATCTATCAGGACCTAGTCTCAGTATTTCATACCACATTGTAACATCAAAGCTCACAGAGAAGGATATATGATCTTTATTACAACATCTACATCATATCCAAAATTCAAATGTTTTGTAGATCCTAGTATGAAGATATCGCTAACAAAATATCAACTGTAATTGGACAAAGAGCATTCACAAACCAATCTTAGATTTTCAAGTGTGTGGACCTATTCTATGACTTGTGGAGCTTAGGAAACTATTTCATAAGGATGCACACTCATCGAGGAGCCTTCGTTTTGATCCGCATCATGTTTGTCCAAGGATCAAAGGAGAATCATATGTTTTGGCCGACCTTCACACGCTTCATCAACTTTGGGGTTTGAGACCTCTTGAGGCTAATGCAGACATTTTCTGAAGATAAGAATTGATATATATGAACATTGTGTAGTTGCATTAGGATAGCAATGAGTAGTGATAGAGTGATAGAATAGTACCGAAGATATAGGAGATAAGGTGTTTGACCCACATTGTATTTTTGGGCTTAGTGCCATATCATTTTGTAATATGTAAACTGAAAGGAAAAGCATGTTGCCTATCAATAATTGATCATTATCTATGTATCCATGTGTTATTTTTTTTCCAATTCTTTGAGTTTTCGTTGTGTTTACTCTTGTTGCAAGGTTGGATAGTCCTATTCCTGGACCCTCCATCCTTGACTGCACCAAATATGCTACATATCTTGGAATATTTTAGTGCAATATTGGGCTCCCAATTAGTAATGCATAAAAATGTGATGACCTATCATAAGCTCCACCCATCATGGATTGGGCTAAGGAATGGAAATAAATGAAACATAAAAATATTACTAGATACCTTAGTATCTTGTTTAGTATTGGTGTCTCTCTTAAGGGTACACATAGATAAATTTATTCAAGAAAAGTTAAGGAATATTATTCTTACACCAACCAATTCATGTCCATGGCTAGATGCATTTAGTAGTAAACATAATACTCTTGGCGAGCCATGTCTATATTTCCTCTTGCAAGTTACCCTCTAAAGCCTTCTATATAGATAGTTAACACAATTTTTAAAATCATTTTAAGAGCCAAATGGGATAAACAAAAGGGCACGCCTACTACCTCTTAGCTATATTGTATTCTTTTGAAAGAAAAAGAGTGCTTGAGTCTCATTAATTTGATATCTAATGGGTCACTTTGAAAAGAAACTAAAAAAGTAAGAAATGAATCTCGACTAGATTTACAACTTGCTTTGTGTATACTATTACTTTTGTTTGGCTAGTGATATATTGGGTGATTGTTCTAGGCTATATGTGTCTACTTATATATTGTTGTTGATTCTTTTCCTCTCTTGGAATAGACTTCCTTTCGTACCAACCTTGATTTTGTTTCCTAATTGAGGTCCATTTTCATTAGGGTTTCTTGTTAGTATTAGTTTGTAACTTTTGAATAGTTTATGTTTGAGTTACTTATCAGCAAACTTCCTTGTAATCATATTCTTAATACAATATAATTTTTCTAATAAAATAAATTTGATTTTTATATCATATTTTATATTTGTATATAAAGAGTTTATATTTGCAATTTTATTATTTATTATTATGATGATGAAAAGTAGGTGTACAAGAAAAACACCACATCTAGGTTAAATAAATAAATAAATAAATAAATAAATAAATAAATAATCAATTTAGATATAATAGGATTGACATCAATAAATTGAATTAAATATAAAATAATTATAAAAATTAGATAAATTAATTGTAAGGGTACCTAGTTATGTTTTCAATAAAGATTGCATAATACAAATGTTAGGAATCCACTCATTGTGGTGTAAAAAACTAAAGGCTTGTTAGATGACCATCATAGGTCTAGAAAATTCACATTTCATTATCCTAGTTCACTTTCATAGGTATACACCTTAAAATAAGGTTTAAAATAGAATCTACAGCTCATAGACCTAATCTAGAAAATATTTGCTTTCTAAAACTTATTTGCCTCTATGTATACAATCTAAATTTAACAAGGAACAAATAGTGCTTACAAACACCTTTGGGGGATCTATTAAACTGTGAAGGTCATAATATCCTTAGTTAGACCCTTAGAAGGACCAATTCAATGGTGGTGAACCAAGGTCAAGAGAAAAAAAATGCATGTTCCATATTCTCTTAGGATAATGATGTGACAATTAATTATCTTTTGTAATCAAATTCTAGATGAGAAAAATAAATTCTTTTGAAGTTCTATATATGTTATAGATGTTAGATGATTTTTTTAAAACTAGGTTTTCCCTTAAATACATCAAGTTCTAGTGTGAATTTTGGAATAATTCACACTTTATTCAACTCACAATAGATTGAAAAAATAAAGGTAAGTGGGCCCAATTTAAAATTTTGAATCTAAAAGTTTGGGGGTTAAAACTTGTGGGTAGGAATATGATCTGGATAAAATCTACAATATCAATACTTAAACTAGGGAAACTATTGGTAAATTTAGGGATGGGGTTTATTTCTAGGGATAAGTGAAGATGAAATTATGGTAGAATAAATCTATTTTCCAACTTTCATGTAAATACACCACCTTATGTACTCTAGTCAATGCAGAAAGAACAACCTAGTCGCCATGGCCCAAAAATATTAGGGAAAATGACATAGTTAGGAAATTTTTGCCATTATATTTTCCCCCACTTTGACTTGGATGTGATCTACCATTAAAATACATGTCAAATTAAACTTAAGTAGCTAAAATGGAAATTAAATAGTTTGAAACTCAATGGATATAGATCTATGTAAAGTATGTAGATCATGGACATTGATCATATGTACTCTCACCATCATGATTTATCAATCAAGAATGCAAGAAAATAAGAAATGGTAAAATAAGTAGCTCACCTTCCAAGAATTAAAATTTACATAATCATAGTTTGCTAAAAATATTGATAAAAAATAAAAAAGAGTAGGGCGAGATATTTTGCATACTACATTCAAAATGATACAATTTTGATTGCATGGAAAGGACTTCAACCAAACAGAAACATATAAATAAATTCATTTGGATACAAAGCATGATTTAAATTTATAGATATAATGATAATATCTTTAGATATGCAAAAATATAATCCACCTGGATAAGGTAATGAAGATTTATTTGGTACAAAAAATTATCATAATTATCATAACTACATCAATGCAATTAAACTCATGAAGAAATGTTAGTGATAATATCCGCTTCCCTCCAATTGGTTACATATAAAGGATCATGTAAAGAACATCAAGCATGCTATAATACATTTGAAGATACCATCATTTATAACACATTTGATGTTAATTGATAATAGTAGATATGCAATCATGTACATAAAAAAGAATGTACTAAATGACTATAAGTGACATTTTTAGGCATTGTTGGCCTCCTATCAATAATTTTCTAAAAACGTATTCATTATGTTGGGACTGTGATGATTGCAAGCTTATATATCCATACCTTGAACTCTTGTAAGACCCTCAATAAGCCCTTGTCAAACTTGGTTGAAATCCTTCTAACTCATTGGTGTGCACTTTGTCAAATTTTAAAGTGACTTGTGTGGTTAGTCAAATTGAACATTAAATGTTCATGGAGAAAAAAACAATAGTAGTTAACAAAAGTCTTCTTGCCAACAAGAAATGGGCTTGATGATGAAGAAAAAAATATACTAGTTAAGAAAAGTCTTCTTCCCAACAAGAAATGGGCCTGGTCGACAAATATTTTACTTTATGATGACGACCAATTCTTGCTTAAACCTTTATTAATATGTTTTAATGTGATTTAGTTTAAATATAATTTTAACATAATGGTTGTGATCACCAACATAGCTTAAGTCACACACACATTTACTTCCTTTATAGTCTCTTAGCCTAGCCTCACCATCTACCACTTGTATATATTAGTTCTTATTTAATCATTGCTCAAATTCATACATTTGGCTTGTTCTTATTATGTTGGAGTGAATCTCCTCATTGATAAAATATTCTTATGTATCTATATTTTGATAATATACAATGTCCATTGATCTTGGACCTGTCTTATTGATGCTCATTGATCTTTATTGAAGTTTATATTTATCAAAGATCATGGTGTGTGTGTTAATGTTATCTCATTGTTCTAAAAAGATTGATTGAACCTTACAAAATTTAGGCTAATTATGGCTTTGTAGTCTAGCTACATTTACATCATAACTTATAGACCCTACTTAAAAAAAACAATAGAATTGATGTTTACAATCAATAAAGAAGAATACAAATAATTATTTTGCTTGTGTTATTTTTTGGATTTGTGTTTGCAAAGCTATTTAGAATTTTAAGAGTTTTAATGTTTCTACATAAATCATAAAACTAACTTCTAATGATAAATTAATTTAATTATACAAATGCAATGAATACTTAATTAAATGTTTCCTTCTATCTATGTAGTTAACCACACACAACATTTGCAATGTCTTAAAAGGGTTGAAGATGCATTGTAACCTTGTAAAATTATTTTACTAAGTGAATTCATCCACTTGATAGTTATTTTTTATGTAACTTAAATTATTAAGTTATATAGGTTACAACTTATTCATTAAATTATTTGTTATAAGCTATAAATTTTTTGTTAAATCTCATATTCATTGATTATATTTTATCAATTTTTATTTTTTTCACCCATTAAACTTAATTTCCTTCATTCTTCACCCCTCTTCCTCACATTTGCACTTTGTTTTCTCGTTCACTACCTCCTCTACCTCTCCTTTTAAGATAATGTTTGCAATCCTATTATTCATGTTTCTTCTTCTTGGTGATGGATTGTTGAGTGTAATTTGAAATGTTGATACAAAAAGTACACACAATTGATTCCATAAGTATTCTTGCAAATACAACACAAATTGTGGAAAACTTATGCCAACTATAATAGAAATTATTTATTAAATTGAACTAAATAAATAAAATATAAAACTAGAAGAAAAAACTAGAGGAAGCTTTGTCCAATTCAACAATTAAAAAATATTTAGAAACCAAAAAATTGACAAAAGATTTTAAATAATTGAAGTCAATTTCTTAAAATATGAAAAATCATATATAATAAAAATAAAATGTTTTGAAGTATTTTTTATTAAAAAATAAATTAATTCAAAACATGATTATAATTGAATAGTTTACCATTGATGTTGCTTGTACCACAAAATATTACACGTGGAAACAAATTTGCTATGTGGAAACAAGGTAGAAGTGAAACTTGTTTGATTCCTAACATGTGCATCCTTTTTTAAAAAAATGGCTTGCATATGGGCCGACGTAATATATTATTAATCTATATTAATTTAAAGATTAAAATACATATTCACAAAAAAAAGTGGGTGGTAAGAAGGCACACCTCGAGAGTCACATGGGTAAAACCCATAAAATAAAAAAATAACCAATAACATGGATGTAGCCTAGAAGTCCATGATAAAAAACAATAAAAGGTCATTAAGCAGATAGAGCAGTGCCAACAGAGCCAGGAGGGTCTCTGTCATCCATTTTCTTTCCCCATACATCAACGGGGTCTAGAGTGACATCAGGAGGAGGACCCCAACCATCATCAACTTCTTTTTCTTTACCTTTATCTTCCTTATGTCGAAGTGAGATTGCAAGTGCAAGATGTGGAAAATTTTTACTAGAGTTTGGCTAGCCAGAGCTAGAAATAGGAGTTTCATCAGAGGGCCACTCAAAAGCACCACCACCGCTCCCCGTAGCTCCTCCAAAGGGCCACCCTTGGCTAACCCATAGAGGAAGAGAGTAGGTCCATCGAGGAGGGTGAAAACCAACCCGAAGAGGAGGCTAGGGGCGGGGGCGCATAGAGCCACTCCGCTGTCGGCCTCGAGAAGGTGACTGACTACAGGAGGAGGTGGGTGAAGTGGGCACCCAAGCAATAGTACATGGGGCATTTCCCCAGTGATCCAAAAGCACTTGTAGGTGAGCCACCTCAAGTGCAACTTTATTCACCTACACCTAAATCTGTAAGAGCACATTAGAATAAATAATAGCTTTAGAATACAAAGAAATTTTTTTTATCCATTTGAGTTTGAGCAAATATGAAGAAATTTCTATTTTTTTAGATTGTGAAGAGGATTTACACCTTGAAAGTGTGCCAAAGCTGGGTATACTTAGCAGGAAGTCTAGGTGAGTCTCCCAATAGAATCATATGCCAGGAAAAAGGCTCCGGTCTAAAGGGCTAAAAGAAGTCATGAATCCAAGTCCAACACTACTGGGCTTTGGTGCAAAACCAAAAGAGATGCTTAAAAGACTTGGCTTTCCCATAGAAAGGGCAACGGGTTGTGGACGCCCAGGTGAATAAGTGGAGAACCCACAAGCAAGCCTTGGAAAAGAATACACCAAGCAAAGTGGGCAAGTTTTGACTCAACACTTACAAACCAAGTGGTAGAGAATCTTTTTCGCTAGACATGAGTGGGAGATTGAAGAAGCCACCTCTCACTGGTACATTTTGACCCATTTTTTGATGAGCGTCCATCAAAATTTTGATGGCTATTTGTCGCTATTATTGCGTCAAAATTTCAATGACATTAGAAATGTCAAAATTCTAACCTGACATCATTGAAAAATGGGTCAAAATGTACTAGTGTCTGGTTTAGACTTTCAATCATAGGAAAGTGCAGTGAAAGCCACCTATAACCAGACCTAGGCTTGTATTTTTTGAAAGGGGTCTCTGGGTACCACTTCTAGTCCTTCCACCAGGGCTTGGACCCATGAATTCCCACCTTATGAAGCATTTCTAGTGGAATAGCATTCACCGAACCATCATAAGTAGCACGGTCCTAGTTTTGAAGTCTGTAAAGGGCACATAAATCTTCCCATGGCATGATGTGCATTGTGGGTTTGTGAAACTTATTGATATTGTCCCAAAACCTTAATTTTTGTCAATTGTTTCCAAATTTTATCATTGCCAAAATCCCAAAGATCCTCCCATAAATTTTTCCACAATTTTAGTTTTTAGTTGTCATATTATTTTATTTAAAAAATGTTTAATCTAAAATTTATTTTTCATTAGTTTGTTTATTTTTGACAAGTTCATAGTTGTAATTTTATCTCTAAAATATTATTATTAGTAGGATCATATTTTTGACTTTCAAAATAGAAAATTTTATGTTCTAAAATTGATGATCTTGAGATTTAATGGTTACCCATTAGTATAGGCATACAAAATTTTAAATATATATCTAGAGTTGCAAATTTAAAGACATCATCCTAGGACACTCTAAAAAAATATATTTTGAAAAAGATCATCAAAAGAATTTTCCCTCACATAGGTAATTGACCATTAGTCATCCTTTGTTCACATCAATAACATTCAATCTCTCAACAATTAATAGGTCATATTCATTTTCAAAGAATAATCTAAATTTACATTCTCACACACAATCACTCACCAATTTATATCAAGTATCAATAATATTTAACAATCATCTCAACTACTTTCATTTCCACCTTTGACATCTTCTACTATTAACTCAATCTTGAGAATTGACTAAGGTGCGATAAATTATTAAACTTGGATCCTTGCATAGCAAGCCCCACATCTTTCCTTAAGACCATTATAATGTCCCCTTCTCAAGCCTAATTAGTTTGAAGACCATTAGTCTATTACTTGAGCTCCCATGGGCTAATTGGTAAGGTAAGGGAACTCCAAAGATCTTGGAGGACACATGAACTTTGTGGGAAATATTGATTTGAATGATACTCTTTGAAGTGTTTTCTGACTTTTGGGGTGTTCTCCAAAATTCTTGGAGAATATGTCTATTTATGGTAAGTCACCAAATTAGCTTCTATTATTCTCCCATTGCCCCAGTATCATATTAGCACGGTCAAATTTGGATTCCAATGTGTTTAGGGATATTTTGCAACTTGGGATGGAATAATTAAATTATTCACTTAAGTTATAATGTTTTATTATTATTAATTTAAGTGTAATATCTTTTCGAAAAAGGTATTTTAATTCCCCATTTGGATGCATAGGAGGAATAAGGGGGTCTTGCACATGAAAAAAAAAATGTTGATTTTAAAATAGAATTTGATGGAAAAGATGAATTAATTAATTATTTTTAAATTAGAGATTTCCCTTTCAAACTCTATATAAGGAGGCATTGAGGCTCATTGTTGGATATGTTGGAGAATGATAAAGTTATGCTATAAAAATGTCTTTGGTTCTCTACAATATTTGAAAATGAAATCCCTCATAGATTTATATTTTTAGAATTGTAAGATATTCCCTAGCTAGGCTAGTGTGATTCTAGATAGGGGTCATTATTGGAGTTTATTGAAGTTTCCAATTTTGGTTTTCTAGTATGAATTTTTTTGATGAGTTCTAGTTTTGCAAAATTCTTTTTTGAGACTTTTTTTTAGTTGTAGATTGTTGAGTGTGGATTTCCTAGAGGTTTTGGGTAGTTGGTCATACCATTTTCCCTTGCATGTAGTACCACTTAGTTGGACATTAGAGGCTATGATGGAGAGTTTGGGGTCTAATATTTATTGCGACATATTCCTTAGTGTTGGGTGACTCCCTTTGAGGCCTTTGGTGAGAGTTTAATTTCTAGCAAAAATCCCAAGGTAGGTCATAAAATTGTACATGGATGTACTATTTCATTGGAGCTAGGCATGAGCCTCTTTTTATGAGTTGTGAAACATAGATTTTTGGGAGCCTATGGACTACTCTTGCACTTCTAGGGTTTTTCACCTAAAAGGAGAGAGATAGGGCAAAAAATGCTAATGTATCACTCAAATTAGAATGTATGCAATGTTGTTTAATGTAAATGGACTTAAATAAATGTAATTGACTAATCTAAATGATTGAAAATGAATGCAAAAGTGCAATTACAACTATGTTTGAAAACACATTGTGATATGCAAATAACTATGTAAATGAAGAAATAATGCAAAACATAAAGTACATAGATGAATCTAAGTGCATCTGGATGAATTGTGATGGTTTTGGAGTGTTTTGGATATTGATGGAAATTATTGAATTTTCAGAGTGGGACTCATTCACCCAGGGTGGCGAATTAGTCATCCACCTGGTGAAAAAGTGTCGGTAGCTGGTTTCTATCTGTCGAGATCCACAATATGAAATTTTTTAGATCTTTAGTCCTAAGGTGGGACTCATTCGCCATAAGTGGTGAATCATTCCTCTCCCAAACTTTTGAAAATTTATGAGACAACTCTACAACACTAGATCTCAAAAATTCTGCTTGTCGGGTTGCCAAAGTCAGTTTTGCAGGAAACAGACAAATAACTCTCTCCAAGCTTGAATTTGACTCAAGTTGACTTGAAGCACCTAGTTGACTTGGAAAACAATCTTCAACACCTAATAACCTAGAAAATTTGCATACAAAGAGCTACAAACAAACATGCAATAGGGGAAAAATGATTGAGGGTTAGTGAATAGGGGTTTGCCTTGGTCAAACCCCACTTTTGGTAATTAAACCCTTGAAAAGATAATGAAATGAAAGAGAGAGATAAACTAATAACATGCAAGTGTTATCAACCTACCTAACCCTTGATAATGCAAATCTGAAGTAATGTCAATGACTGCTTTAAAGTGCTTGAATAATGCTTGAAAAGATGATGCAAAATGTTTGAATGCTTGAAATATGAGATTCAATTCTTGCATGAGTGAGATGTAAAATGAGGTGAAAAAAACATAGTTATACAATTCTTGTGCCTTAGTATTCGTTCATACCTCATCATAGGCTGACATCAAGTGTTTTTGAATAAAATCATGAAAGGAAATTTAAAATATTTTGAATTTAGGGCCAAGGGGGACTCATTCGCCACCCATGGCGAATGGGTCCCACCTAGGACCTAAAAACATGTCAAAAAAAATGTTGTATTTAATGTTATTTGTCGGGATAACATTCAAAAATACACTTAATTACAACTTATGAGGGCATAATATTTGTCAAGATAACATTAAAAAATACACTTAATTACAACTTATGAGGGCATAAAGAGATCAAATAAAGCATGAGAAGGGTGTAAATAGTGAAAATATGCCTAGAAGAGCGTGAAAGCTTGTTACAAGACTTTACAACACTTCAAAATAGGACTTGTTGATGAGTAAAAAGGTGATATTTAGGTAAACTACATTAAATAGAGTTAGAAGAATGTAGAAATGTCTTACAACACTTCACAACACCTTCACAAGACATCGTTCTTTGAGTTTTAGTACCTAAATACACATGTTCAAGCCATGTTACAACATAAAATCAGAGCAACATAGTTACAACACCATGAAACAAGACCTGAAAGGCCATGAAAATGACAAGGGACCATTTTTATACAACACATTTAGCCCCCACTTTAGTGAGAGGATGAACTTGTTTCAAACTTACACTAAAGTAGCCATGAACATCGAGGGGAGGGTTCAAATGCACTTACATTAGAAAGATGGAATGACAATGATCGAGAGGGATGATCAAGCCCCCAGGATGAAGATCCCATGGAAAAATAGACATAAGAACAAAGGAACACACAAGCGTTTGAAAATAATTGGATGAATCTTCAATCATCAATCCAACTAGTATTGAAAAGAGATCTAGGTTAATTGTTTGAAAAAGAGAACGTGTACTCACTTTGGGGCCACAAAAGTTTTGGTTGTCTACAGGGTGAGAAAGCCCAACTATATACTCAATCTAGGGCTACAAAACTTCAAGCTGTCCATGGGGTCAGAAAGCCCAAAAAGGTAAGATACATACGTTAGTTGGTATGCACTCACAAACACAAAAGTGGCTGTGGGGAAAATTCATGCCGCTAGGTGGGCTTCCCACTCAACCATGTCAAAGTTATACCCATTGATAACTTTAACAAGGCGCCACAAAGAAAAAGGAATGGGTATCAATTCGAGATTCATGAGACAAGCAAAGATTTGTATGCTTAGAACTCATGAACAAAACAAGATGGAACCATAGGCATGCAAGTTGTGTTATGCAAGGTGGCCATACAAAATGTAACAATGTAAAAATGCAAAAAACAACATAAAATGTAAAATGTAAAATGATGTTCAAAGGAGTCTTGTTCAATTTATGCAAGGTCAGTCATTTAGGGAACATTGTATCTAATGTCTGCAAGAGAGGACCAATCAAAGAATAGTATATTCACAACTTAGGGGATGCAATGCGTTGCATCAAGCCACCAAGAGGAATGTAATATGCTAAGAAAGATCACACTTATGCATGACATCACACCCAATGTCATCCACAAAGTGACAAACGTATCATATAAACGACAAGGCTACACTAGGAACCATGAATGCAAATGAAATAATGGTAATGTATGCCCCCCACTTTAAAGGAATTGCTACACATCATTATGTGAGAAATTACTTTAAAGTAGATAAGGAAAAGAAAAAGTAAAAAGAAAACGAGACATGAGAGCCAACTTAGAAAGCCCTATACCAAGTCATATGTTTTGAAGTTAGGCTACATCATGTCAAGGAAAAGGAAAAGAAAAGAAAAGGGAGTTTCCCTCCAGAAAAGAAAGCACATGGAACACATAAGGGATCTATGGATTTGGGGTCAATATGTTCATTGCTGCAATGTATTTATGAAAGATCTCGAAATTGTCACCATTCCCCAATGAACATAGAACTGGAAGAATGACACAAAGAGAGAGAAAACAAAGGAAAAATAAAGTCTGTTTTGGGTCAACATGGAAGAGACATTGTGGTCTCAACGCTTTGGATTGTCCCCAAAAGGAAAACACAAGCGAAATAGAAATGAAAAGGCGAAAGAAAAGAAAAAGATTTTGGGTCAACATGAAGGAGACATTTCAGTCTCAATGCCTCGTGTCATCCCCAAAAGGAGAAAAAAAAACAAAAAAGAGAAAAAGACAAAGACCATTTGGGTCAACATGGAAGAGACATAGGGTGTCTCTATGATTTGCATCATCCCCAAAAGGAGAACACAAAACAAAAAGGAGAAAAAGACAAGGACCTTTTGGGTCAACATGGAAGAGACATAGGGCGTCTCTATGCTTTGCATCATCCCCAAAGGAGAACACAAAACAAAAGTGAACAAGACAAGGACCTTTTGGGTCAACATGGAAGAGACATAGGGTGTCTCTGTACGCTTTGTGTCATCCCTAGAAGGAGAACACAAAAAGAATATGAAAAATAACATGCATGAAAAATAGAAGAATAGAGGTACGAATAGAAGTGTACAAAGAGAGAGAACATCAAACACACGATATGGGGGAACATGATACACACATGAAAAGAAAAGGAAGAAGGGACAAGTAATGCAAGTGCAAGTCAACCATTAACTAAGTTATTGATTTCTCAACCTTAAATGGTTAAGTAGAAAAGGAATAACATAGTTAAGAGACAAAGGAAAATGTAGTACAAGGACAAGGCTAAGAACTTCTTTCCCCCCCACAAAGTGTAAAGGCAAGAATTGAGCTGAGATAAGTGACGGGAAAGGATCATGTGATAGTGAGAATAAAGAATTCTAGAACTATGGTAGGATGAATGGATTTGATTGTTTTAAGGTATGATGGGAAAGCAATTGGTATTAGTGAAGTGATACTTATCTAATTGCCCTTCAATGTCTGAAATTCTTTGGTTCAATGTCCAAGAATACGATGATGAAGGTATTGTTACCAAAAGAGGACTCAAAACTAAAGAATTTAAAGGTTGTAAGGTGATGGTGGTTGATGGATTTATACTCACATGCACAAGGAATATGTTGGGAAAGTGTGTCTCAACCTTGCAATTAAAAAAGGTTTATTATTGATAGGTAATCGTGATAGGGGGTGTAGGAATGTGGGGGGTCTATAGGTTGTGTTCCCTGTAAAGGGTTCAAAGGAAGTGTCCTTGAAAGCCATATTTTGTGTATATTTTATTATTGTAACTTTGGATTGTTTATCATTAGGTCTCAAATTTTATAGTAGATATTTTATTGGCTTGTCTTGTCCTAGAAGGCAACCCTATTTTATGAGGGTGTTGTATTACAAAGTTCTATGCATTGCAATGTATTTTGAGAGTGTGATAGCAGTCATGTTGCCTCTAGATATTTAGCTGGTGATACTCTTGTGAGAAGATTTCTCTACAAGTATATTTTAATCTTCATGATTTTTGAATAATACACTAGTAGAATTTGGAAAATAAATGACTACATGACTAACACTTTTAGTCACAACAACTAAAGATAACTAAATTCTACTCATTTTTTGTAACACAACTATAATGACTAAATAAATGACTAATTTGATCATCATAAGTGACTAATTTGATTGCTGGGTAAAAAAAGACTAGTCACACAAATAAAAATTGGACAATATGATATTAAAGTGGATAATTAAAAAAAATATTTCAAATTGAGGGAGTGGTTTATATTATAATATAATATAATAATAATATATTATATTACAATACAATATATTATATTATATTACAATACAATATATTATATTATATTATAATATACTATAATATAATATATAATATATATTATCATATTATATTATATTATTATCATATTATATTATATTATTATTATATATATATATAATATTATATAACAATATAATATAATATTTATATTATAATGTATTTAATATTATATAATAATATAATATAATTATATTATACTATACTATACTAATAATATAATATTTATAATATAATATAATATAATATAATATTATAATATAAATATAATATTATAATATATTTAAAAGCGGGGCCCAATTTAATTTTGAAATCTTCTTTAGCAATGAAAATCAAATGCATTTGAAATCAAATTCAAATGAAAAAAAGTGGGCAAAGGAGATTTGAAACGACTTAGGGTTTTGAAAAAAAAGTGGGCAAAGGAGCCTTAACTTAAAAAAATGTGAAATCACTATTTTTTTCCATTGCAAAATAGCTTGGCGGCTATGGTGAAGCAGATAAAGGAGGCTGCGGAGTAGGGGAAGGGTTTCCCCAAGGACACAACCAACTAATAGAGATAATCATAGGTGTAGAAGATAGAGGTATGATGGCAACAAACGTAGGCAATGCAAAACATGCAAAAAGGTCGAAGCAAATAGTTCCCTAAAAATAAACCCTAAAGGTGAATACCAACGAGGAAGAGTTTGGAGGAGATGAAACCAATAGTGGCAGGGAAAGTAGCAAAAAGTGACGATATAAGGTAAAGTATGCCATAATGTGAAAACCTAAATTTGCTCATTATCGGATCTTGGCCGTCATTTTATTTTAATAAACATACTCTAAAACCCTCGTCAAAACCTTATTTTCAGGCTACAACTCACCAAATTGGAGAAGTGAAAGGTGAATGCTCCTTATTCTCTGGGTGGATTCCCTGATTCAAATCTAGAGCCCTCATCTCCACAGCAATAGCCCAAGTTCCATTGATTAGAGCTTTCAGCCCCTAAACAAGAACACTACTAACTCTCTATTCCCCCACTACCCATCACACCTATACTTCCTATCCCAAATTGATCTTCTCATCCATCTCTAATCTCGCTCAGACCCGCATCAATCACTATCTAGCATTGTATTCCTCCATTCATTTCACCCTTTCTATCATTATTGCAAGAACATTGATAGAAATAAATGAGGTCGATGAGGAAGAGTTTGATGGAGCAGAAACCAATAGCGTCCACCTGGATTTTTTCATTATTCATATATTTTGAATGCAGGATGAAGGGTTTTGGCCAGATGCACCATCTAGGTTTTTCCCATGTGCTTGAAAAATATTTTTGTTTATGAATCAATAAAGTGACGTGTTTTTTGATGTAAAAGTAATTCCATCCTTATTATTTGTCAGTAAAAATTAGATAAATCCACAATTTTGAGCTTAGTCTATAGTAAAAGTGATTTCATAATAATTATAAAGAAAAAAATGATTCTACTTTATTTCATTATGTTACTACTTCTCTCAGGTTTATGCCCAAATAGTAGGCCTGTTTGTGAGTCTGTGAGAGCTTATTTATGCCTAGATAGCAGTCCATTTTGTGAGTCAATGTTTGAAGTGCAAATAAAATGATTTGATGAAAATTCACTGTTTAATAGTGCATGAGCTGAGATGGATGTTTTTTTGAATAAGAAGAAACACATTTTATAGTATTCATTGTGTTCTAGGTGTTCAAAAGTAAAGGTTCTTGAGTTTCAAATCCAAATGAAACTTTCAAGAAAAGAAATTCATTGTTACATAGTGATTCTCTATTTTTATGCCTTTTTGAATTCTTCAATTCTTTAATAAATATTGTAAAAAAGTCAGTGAGACAAGTTTCCAGTGAGGTTATATATTTTGACTTGCTAGTGAGGCTGTAACCATTGAGGTTTTGATTTGCTAGTGAGGCTTAATGAAGCAAATTTTTAGAGTGGATTTTTCTCCCAGTACAAGGTTTTCCACTCATAAATACTGTGTTGTGGCTCCTCTTGATTTGTGATCTTCTTGTGTCTAATCAATCATATATTTTCAAGCATTTTAGTCTTCATTTCATGGTGCTTCTCTCAACATTTGAATATCTATGATACTTGAAGTTTATATGCATAAATTTGTGAGGATTAATTAAGTTAGATTTGATTTGTAACTTGAATCACCGATTCAACCAAATAAATGACTAAACCATGACTAAATATTTATGGCTACCATGACTAAAATGACTAAATAAATGACTACCATGACTAAAATAAATGACTACTATGACTAAATAAATGACTACCATGACTAAATAAATGACTATCATGAATAAATAAATGACTACCATGAATAAATAAACAACTACCATGACTAAATAAATGACTACCATGACTAAATAAATGACCAGTTAACAACAATCAATAACTAAATTAACAACTAAATATACTATCAAGTTGATCAATCAAAACAACCAATAAATGACTAAAAAATGGTTTAGTCATGAATTTGGTTGCATTATAAATGACTGGCAATAAACTACTAATGGTCATGTGACCAATCTAATGGTCACATGACCAATTTTTAGTAGTTTTTTAGTCATTTATTGTTGTTTTTCTACTAGTTCAATATATTGGGTGACTTTTAGAGTGGGGGTTTTCTCTCGAAATGGTTTTCCCCATGTAAACAACTGTATTATGGTATGCATGATATTTATGTTTAAGTTTCTATAACTATTGTAAAAATCTATAAAGTTTTACATTATTCTACTACCTTAGCTTCCTTACAAGTGGTATCAAAGCTTGATCACCTTTGGTTTTGGTTGTGGGACATTGTTGGGTTTTTTGAACTAATGTAGATTTGAGTGGGAGCTTGTGTAGAAGATACTTTGTGATCTTGTTGTAAGAATTTTCACATGGAAAGTTCATTAGCGAGAATAGAATTGGATAATATTTTTGGAAATAATTTTGAGATGTGGAAGCTGAAGATGGAGGATTTGTTGATAGATCGAGATTTGTGAGATGCTATTGATGAGAATGTTTCAAATCCTATAGATCTTACTTTGGTTGCTCAATATGATGTTATGGACCACAAATCCTAGGTTCTAATCATATTGTTCTTGGTATAATTTTTTTAATCAATGTCCATGAAGAGACCTCTGCACAAAAACTATGGAAGAAATTTGGTGAGATGTATCAAGCCAAACCTTTAGTGAACAAGATTTTCTTGAGGAAAAAAATTTATTCCTTTAGGATGGAAGAGGGTGGATGAATTATACGCCACCTAGAAGCAGTCAATAAGTTAGTGAATCAATTGGAATTAGATGGTGTCAAAGTGTATGAGGAGGAGAAGTTTTATATCTTATTGCACGTTCTTTAACTGATTCATGGGATTCTCTTGTTATGAATATTGAGAGTACTTATGTTATCTTGATGAATGAAGATTTGGTGGATTCTTTTCTTTCTAAAGAGATGAGGAGAAAGGTATCCATCAGTGCCAAGGAGGCCCTAAATGTTCATGGAAGACCTAAGGAAAAAGGAAATAAGAATGAGAAGTGTGATAAATCAAAGTCCAAGGGGAGATCCAAATCTCCTAGAAAGTAAAAATTTATTTACTATAACTTTGGTAAGCCTAGACATATTCGTAAGGACTGCAAAGAAGAAAAGAAGAAAAATAAGAGATTTGATTCTCATTATGAGTTTGAGAAGGGAGATTGTGATGAATTCATTACAACTTTGGCAACTCATGTAGGTAATGATGCATGGTTAATTGACTTAGATACATATTTCCAGATGACCTCTAATAGAGATTGGTTATTTGAATATCAAGAATTTGATGGAGGTAAGGTGTACTTAAGTGATTATTCTTGTTAAAATATTGTTGGTCATGGTAAAGTTAGACTTAGGTTTCTTGATGGTAGAATAAAAGGATTAATGGTGTTGCATATCCCTGGATAAGCATGAAATTTATTATCTATGAGAAAACTGATAAATACAAGTGTTCAAGTATTCTTTTATGATGTAGGATGCAAGATGGTTAAAGGTGATATGGTGATTGCTAGAGGTGTCAGATATGACACATTGTATAAACTTGATGCATGCACTATTGACTGTAATATTACTTATGTGAAAAGAAAGTGATGGGACTAGGAAATAGATAGTTTTATTCCTTTTAGTTTATCTCTTTTAACATTTCAAGCTGCTTATCTCATAGAAAATCGTGAACCTTATATATAGTTTATGTCTTTTATACATCCTAAACTAAAATTTACCATGTGGAGATATAATTATGATATGATGATGTTTGCATGGATAAATGTGTGAATGTTTATGAAATTCAATATGATTCTATGTTAATTCATGGTTGCTTAATGGTGTGTATACTTTAGATGAAACTAACTTCTTACAACCAAAAGAATTACAACCCGCAACAATTGGATTGACTAGCCCGTAGCCAAAGGATTTAGAGTAGATTGAAGGGGAAAGTATAGAACGCTGAGAATGTAATAGATCCAGGAAACAATGAAGGTGATTATTGAAGTGGTTAATCGTGAGTTACTAGATCATCCAATAAGATGACAAGAGGAAGAAGTTTGTATTGATAAGGAAGCCAACATGTATGTTCTCACATAGCACGTCTCTATCAAACTGTTAGGGAAAAGGGTCAATCCAATTTATCTTCTTCTATCTTTTTTAGTTATAATTTTAGTTGCAAAGAATTTGTCTCTCTATTTTGAAGGAGAGTGGTCATCTATATTTAATAAAATCCCTTCTGAGCCTATATAGTTGGATTGGTGGCTGAGGAATAGATCTAGTTAGAGATATATGTTTTTTATTTTTAGTCCTTATGCAAATAAAACTCCCCTCGAGCCTATATAGTTGGATCAGTGGCTGAGGAGTAGATCTAGTTAGAGATACATGTTTTGATAGTTCCAATTTTTTTCATAGATAATACTTCATTGTTAGTTTTTTTCTATTCAGTTATAATGAATATGTACTCATGAATGAGAGACTTGTGAAGATTCTTTTCATGTTGTGAGAGTTCAATTATATGCAATAAAGATTTTCTAGTTTATTGTTATGATTAGTTGATTCAAGTAGCACATATTTGATTTCTTCTATGGGTACACAATAACTCGAGCAAGGGCCACTCAAGGAACTACTCACCCACCTTAATTTCGGTTATTAGATTAGAAGATTACATTGTTGCATTAATTTCTAATAGATTATCAATTACATGCACATGAATAATATCTTGTATCATGAATGATGCTCTATAATGTGTTTTTGAGTCATTCTCCAGAGAGGTCAAGTAGTTAGAAGTAAAAGTCAATAATGTTAGTGAATTGAAAATTTTAGGTTTAACAGTTAATAGTTATAGTGTTAAGCTAAAATTACCTATAGCATTAGTAATAGATTAAGTCATTTCCCCTATTTTTCAAGTTAACACTTTATTTACTTTCAAACCTTTACTATTTTCCTATACATGTGTAAACCACCTATACTCATTGATATAGGCTGTGTAGAATTCATGAATGCACATATAGTGCCAACATCATCAAAAGCTTATGAAGCCTTAGTTGATAATTAAATGAAGTCTTTGTGAGGGTTTAGTGAATTGTTCAGCTAGGAACCCTGCTCTAAGATATGTGTCTATCACCAAATTGACTAAGCATTAGTTGAGGCCTTACATTTTTGGCACTATTGTCGAGGATGGTGCTACATTTAGGGTTCTCTTGTGTAATTACAAGGTTTCATTGTTTAAATTTTTTTATTTTAGAATTAGGATAATTAGGTATTAATCAATCAACACAAAAAAGTTTTACTAACACTGTGTAGGAGCATATGATCTAAAGAGCTACAACTATTATATGAAATAAAACATACACACAGAGAAATAAAATATGAAGAGAATAATCATAAATTTTTAATGGGGTTCACCAAAGTGGCTACATCCACACAAAGCAGGGGGTACCTTTGTTTTTCTATTAAACTCAAAATGATACAATCTCTGTAACAACATACATAGCAATATATAGCAATATATTCTTCTCACAAAAAATGCACTCCACGAACATGATATCTAATAATAGCCAATATTCGATAACCTCCAAAGGAACTAAAATTATCCTCATAGTGGGGATGCAGGGAAACAAAGATCTGGCAGAGTCGTGCAGAGGTGTTATTACACAGATTGGACTAAACCGTTACACCAACACAACCCCCTCTTAGACTATTCTATTGGAAATTGTTAAAGGTGAAATCTTGCTGCATATTTACATCATTTTGCTGCATTTTATGTTTCATTTCCTTTGCCCAAGTATGTGCCCAATTTATTTCCTTCAGGATGGTTTGATGCCTCTATAACTACCCACTTAAATATATGTTATGCAACCTCCCATTTTTGGATGCTCCCTTCATACCACTTCTTCCTCCGTGCCTATCCTTGTTCTTAGTTGCACACTGTCACATTCATATCAAAATCTGCTAGTTTGTTCTTCATGTGGCATGCTTTGTCTTCTCACCAACATGACTTTTGAGGGCCTCTTTGTTTCCATTTACATTCCCTCCCATCTACCTATCATTGCATTTGTAATTTCTTTTTAACTGTTCCAAATGGTGCAACCTTGTATGCCTTTTTTCCGTCTTTAATCAAATCAAAATCTTATCCTTTTGAAGAATAAATTTACAATTGTTTGAATTTCATTTTTGCACTGGTGGAAATCCAAAAGCTTTGTTGGAATGACATTGACAGGGTATGTGCAGGATCATCGTGCAAAAAACAGGCCCTTAAGTGGCAAAAAATTCAAAAAAATTAGTATTAGGCAACTTGACGTAAATATTTGAATAAGTTATCTATATTATGTCAAAAATATGTAAGAATAGAATTTGTAGAAAATTGAATGTAGTTTCTAAAATACTAGGTTTATTTAAAAATAAATAAAATCTATTTGGTGAAAATTTGAAATTTCAATGCAGTAGTACTTAAATTTCAGGGAAAAATAAGAAGTAGGTGTCTTCTACCACCCTAACCATAATAAAATGATAATATTTTTTTGTAATATTTTATATATAAGTAGAGGACTCATGTCCAAATGTGATGCATATTTTTTGTAATTTTTTCCAAGTAAATAATTAATTATAAATTTTTTATTACAACTTTTAGAAAATATAAAAACTCGTCTGTCTGACCACCTTAACTTGGTCAAAACTTCATGAAATTTATTTTTTCTTTTTTTAATCCTATAGTATGTGAAGCATATAATGTGACACATATTTCGAATTCAAAAAATATGATACCATTTGAAAGTTATATATTTTTTTCAATCAGCCTATCGATTAGGACTTTAGTCGTAATTCTAATAGAAAATGAATAATAATTATTTATTAAATTCAAATTAAATCATAATTTATATTTTTAGAAAGTTGAGAATCTCCTCTAAAAACCCTTTTCGTTTCATTAATTTTGGGTGAAAAAAAAGTCGTCAGCCACATACCCCCATAATATTGCCACTTTTTGGCGTACCATGATCCTGCACATACCCGACATTTAATTAATGGAAATAATTCATCCAAAACCAGACATAATCAAACATATAATTAGATTCCTCAAAATAATGAAGTGTTGAGTTAAAATTGATATATGAAATTTTGGACAATCAATGTCAATAATGTTGATTAATCATTCTTGAAGCCACTAGACCAAGTTGATTTGTAAACCAAAGAGAAAACAAAAATTGAACTCAAATTGAAATATCTTTTTGGTTGATGCAAGATTGTGTCTATCCCTGGATGCTCCTGCATCACTCAAAGTTTTTAATTTAAACTAGTAACCTTTGGATCTGACTTGTTCCTTCTTCACCCTTGACTATTATAGATCATGCTTAATTGTATTTCTCCTTGATTTTTATTAGCTTCTCTTCATAACAAGTTTTCATGTATTTGCTTTATTTTTTAGCTTACATTCTTTTCTTCCTCCAATTTTTTATTTTTCCATCATTTTTTTCTTCTATTTTTTCAAGTTTTCTTCTTCTCCTTCTTTCATGGATTTTTCAAATTCAAAATCAAAGAACACCTTCTTTTTATTTTTCTACTACTTACAATCTTTTTAGAAGTGACCAAATTTTCCACAATTCTAATATTTCACCTCGGTCTTAATAGGAGATTTAGATCTCCCATGAGATTTGGAGTTTGAATTTTCTTGCTTCGTGTTCTTCATTTTTCCTTTTTATTTCATTCTTCCTTGAATCACTAAAGCCTCAGTAATTTCAAAAATTTTTGTCATCTCTTTAGATAGCAATGATGCAACCACTTCATCCATCTTGAAGGTGGTAATGGTACTTACAATGGCCATGAAAAGGTGGTCCCATGAATCTAGTAGTGGGCACAAAAAAAGTCATGCAATGATCCTTCTCCTCTATTTTCACACAAATAGAGCTCAAATGGGAAACAAGCATTTTGAATGCACTTAGGTGATCTGCAAAAATTCCCCCTTTCCCCATCTATAGAGAATACATCTTCTTTTGCTGGAACAACTTATTTTCTACGGATTTATCTTGATAAATTAGAGCAATTTTCTTCCAAATAAGTTTAGCGATCTTCTCTTCATGGATGTTTAGGAGTATTGAATCAACTAAAAAGAGTCTTATTAGAGTTTTAGCATTCCAATCCATCAGATCCCAATCTTATTTTTCCATTCTTTCTAGTAAAAACAACTATCCATAAGTCACAGTCTACTAGCATATCTTCCATCTTGAGCTTCCACAACTCAAAGTTTCCTCCATTAATTTTTTCTATGTCAATTCTACCAGATGTGCTAACCATCTCATTCCTACAACAAGGTTAACATATGTTTTTTTCAAAAATCTCCCACTCAAATAAGATCAATATGAAAAACCCTTTACCCACAATAGGAAACAAAGGTGATAAAGCTCTAATACCAACTAAAAGGAAGCCAGGTACATGAAAAATCTTCTGAGACCAATCAATTAGAGTAGAGAATATGCAAATATTTTCAATTTCAAACCTTATTCGATTACAATAAAGAAGATGCACATAACAAGAAACAAAAACAACATTAGAGATACAAAAAAACACATAACACCAAATATACATGGGGAAAAATCTTTTAGAAGAAAAACCCCACACTCTAAAAGCCTAAACAATGTATTAACTATAAAAAAATAGTTACAATACACTTGCAATGCAAGCGTCTATAGGATTTTGTTTGTATTACAATTCTAGAGCCAATCTGGTAGCATAATAGTATCTCAACAAAAAGATAACCTACAACTCCAAAGTACAAGTGCTCGATATATATGAGCTTACAATTCATTAATTACAAATTTCTAAAATCAAATGGTAAAGGTTGAAAATGCAACATGGAAAGCACAAAAACCACTATACATGCATAATGATAAGTTTCCAATTGTCGCTAAACCTACACATGCAAAACCTGCACTTGCCAAAAAAAATAACTGCACCTCCAAAATTCACATTCAATGCAAACTCAAGATGAAATAGAAATTTCCTTCAAGCACATCTCCACTTGCAAGTAACAACTCCCAACTTATCCTTTAAAATAGAAACTGTAAGTTGTAACTCACAATGCAACATGAGATAAAAATCAATTATAATTTCAACATTAAATAATTAAACATGATAAGAATAAACAAAGTTGAGGCACCTTTTCCTAACATTGTGAAGAAAAAATAAATAATACAAATACTTTAATTAAACAAAAAATGATGAAACACATTTCAACTTCTACCTTACCATTATAAAAGAATGTTGGACATAAGATGAATTCGAAGTAGTGCCCTACCAAAGAGAAAAAACTCAGTGAAGTAGAATGGTGTCAACGTAGACCAAAGAAACACAACACTTTGAGAACAATTCAAACAAAATGGGTAATTTAACAACAAATTTTATTGAGCTAAGGTCACATGATTTTTGATGCGCAATGGGACTTGCCTATACTTAAATGATTAAAACGTTGTATTTTCATCTTCAACAATGACCTTATTCATACTTTTTGATTGTATGCACATGCTCTTTCACTCCCATTTTATGATTGTAGAACATCTCTAGATCTAATAATTAGAATAAGAGTTTTAAAAAATTAACTAATTAAATTATTGATGATATTTATTTATATTATATATATATATTGTAAAATACAAATGTTTATTTTAACATGATTGCTTCATAGATACAATCCATAATAATAATATGCTAAATAACTCTTAATACAATAGTATACTTGTGAAGACCAAAATGTACTTTGAACAAAGACTGAAAGATATGGGTTAAATCTATCAGCTTTGAACAAGTGAGATGAAAGCCCTCCCTATGAAATTATTGAATAAACATAAAGGAAATAATAACATTATCACAATAATCATAAGCAATATAATCATAAAATCTATTCCTAAACTACTCAAGCATCATCCCATAGGGGGATTGGTGCTACTTTGATATGGAAAGTAGCCCTTTCCCAACCCCTTTAGATAAGCTAAATGTTGAAAATGATGAAGATGGTGTGGACAAGATCAATTCTCAAATGAAGAGATTAACCTTGTATCAGATTTTTGCAGGGGCTTTGCTCAAAGTTGAAGCTTCTATTTAAGGATTTTCAAATGCTAAGTGTTGAAGAGGGACCAATGTGGGACTAAGATTGGACAAATGAGAGGAAGACACTTTTCAAGTGGTGAGTGATTGATGCATGTGCAATATTAGGGAAATGTGCCCATGAGAGGGAGAATTTGAATTCAAATTTGGCAATAAATTTAGAGAGGGGGACAAGAAAAAGAGCAATAAATGCAATGTTGGAGGGACAAATCAACTTGTCATGATTTTCAAATTTTGAGGGCCATGTTGAGTGAAAATGAGGGTTTTAATAAATCAATAAATTGATTTATTTGTGCAAGTGGAGATATCTAGAGAATGCAAGTGGGTAAGATTAGCATTTAATCAGGATTAGATTAAATTAATGATGATTAGGCTGATTTGACCTTTTAGGACTTAAATACTTGATTTATTTAATTCAGAAAAGGATGAAGTATGATTTGGGATTTGATTTAATTAAATGGATGTTTGATTTATTAAAAGGTTGATGATAATGTTTATTTGATTTTAAAATAAATGACCTTAGGAGATTAATGAGATTACCTGATGAATGGATGAAGGTGAACTTGATTAACTGAATGAGTGGATGCATGTGAAGCCTGATTTTCTTGGTGAATGCATAATGCTAATTTTGCATGTCTACATTTTTCCCCTCTTTGAATCAATGTACTTCTTGCATTGGTTCAAAGAATAAACTTGCCATGATCAAAATAAAAAAAAATCTGATTTTTCGGATGCCCCAATGGAAAGTACACTGGTACATTGGCCCCTCGAGAGATCGAGTGAAAAGATTCGATTTGAGGGTCGATCTCACGATAAAGAGGTTCAAAATGGATGGTTATGGTAGATGATGCAAATGAGATGATTTCAAGATGCTTAGAATAAAAAATCTATATTATTTTAAACAACTTAAATGATGATATGATATGAGATGGATGAGATGGATGATGTGATATGTTGTGATTATACAATGGATTATTTATGCAGATGCTTAGACTAACATATCTATATTATGATGATGAAAATGCAATTGAAATGATCGATGTTTCCTATTATGTATGATATGAATGATATGTGGTATGCTAACGGTTTTTAGATGCAAGATGTATGATGGATGCATGATGGCTGAATTGGTGATGCCTTGGTGATGTTATGTTAGCATGGAAATGAGATGATGACAAGAGGATCCCACAAGTTCATGATTTGATGAGACTTTATTAGAGATGATGATGATGATAGATGATGATGAATGATGATGAATGATGATGATTTGCTTATCAAGGATTGGGATTTCAAAAGGGCTACTTACCTTATGTTTGATAACACATGTAGGTACGATGCATCAAGGTATAAAGAACCAGTATGGCGTTGTGCCTAGTGCGATGGAATTTGACTCGAAAAATAGATAGGAGTATTCTTGTTCACACTTGACATACCGAAACCTTGCTAGGATGTACCTAACAAAGCAAGTATTCACCAAGTTATTTTAAAAAAATGTCCAACAAGCACAACGGACAAAAGATGATGATCGTTGCCCCATTCCTAGCTCTCTAAATCCTTCGTTCGGATATCATCGAGAGGTCCTTGGAATGAGTGCAATAAGATAAATCAAAAGAAAAGATCAAGTACGCAAACAAGCCAATGTTCTTCATATCTCTAGCCAAAAGGGATTTGTTTTGATAGGATAAGAATCCAAAGTGATATCCAAAATGATGCCCATTGTCGGAACGATATATCCTAGGACATGCATTGTATAGGATGATGATGGGTTGATAAGTTGTTTGATAGGCTTTTGATATAAAGTTGATTGACATGTCTAAAAATGATCAAGAGTTTGATTTTGCTTTTAAAGTTTGTTGTTTCAATTTTGATTTTACGATTGAAGCTTGCTTTTGCTGATTCCTGTGATTGTTTTTGTTTGTGTTGCTAAAGGATGAATGTGATGATCAGTTTATTATGGATGATTGATTATTGCGGGTGCAAGCGAGATGAGATGGATGGAGTTTTTTCAAATTTTTGGATGTTTTTGATGTTTTGAAATGTTTTGAGGCTGTTTTTGGTATTTTTTTGGATTTTTGAAATGTTTTGATTTTTTGATTTTCCAATGTTTTGGGGTTTTCTGAGATTTTATGGATGTTTTTGGATTTTGTGTTTTTCATTTTTTTTTGGATTTTAATGTCTTGAGGGCTGATCAAGGATTAGCCTTGCCTACGTTTAAGCTCAAAGATGATGTAGCTCGGATTCCAATGTTTTGATATTTTTCTAATTTTTATGAATGTTTTTGAATTTTTCGATGTTTTAGATGTTTTTGGATTTTTTGCATGATTTTGATGATTTGGATATGGATGTGTGTGATGATATCAGTTCTCTATTTTGGGATTTTGCTAAAAACCAAGCTAAGGTTGATTGATCAGATCGATGGATTGATGATGATGATGATAACATTGTTGAGGATACACAATAATGCAAGGGTTTGAATGATGAGAATTGATGATGATAACATTGTTGAGGATGCACAACAATGCAAGGATAGTGTTAAGCAACACAATGATATCCCAAGATGATGATGGGTTGATTGGATTTGATTAATCATGACTGATGAAGCTTGATTTGGAACAAAAGATGTTTTGGATGATTTGATGTGATGTTGAAGGATGCGTTAGATGTGACTGATATTGATTGTTTGGATTGATGTTCGATGGAAGATGAATCTTGATAAGGAACATCTTTTTGTCAAAATATACCATGGGCTAGTGATTCAGATTCTAGATCACAAATGCTTTGACCAATTTGATTTTATGTTTTCCAATGTTCAGATCGCCAAATAGGTTGGAGGATATAGATCAAGATTTATTCCCGAAGCAAGATGTAGATATCTGCCCCTAGTGTCTAGCAATATAGGGAATGTTATGGATGGATGCTTGGATAGGTGTATGGATGGATGGATATGGATTATCTTGTGATAAGATAAGGTGTTCAGATAATGAGTGCTCATTTAGATAATGCTTCAAGGCTCAGATAATGTTGGATAGGATAGGATCCATGAAAACAGACCAAGTCAAGATGTCTACCATAAGCAAGCATAAAGTGTGCACCAAAATTTCATCAAGATCACAATAACTTGGATGATGGATGCTGATGGATAAAGATGGATTGGATAAATGGTTTATGGATGAATAGATTTATTATGGATAATATGGATGGAATGCTCGATTTATTATGGATGAGATGCGATGCTTTCACCTGAAGTGGTACACGTAGATACTTGATTCCACACATGATGCCTGTTTGCCAATTTTTCATCACGGTCTTGCCCAAAGCGCCTCACATGCAGTTTTCACTAGAGGACAATTTTTTTCTTTACTATTTTCAATCTTTTTTTTTATTTTCATATTTTTTGATTTTTTTGTATTTTTCTGAAAGATTTATGCTAACCCACCTAGTGGTGTCAATGTAGATGCCCCTGTCATAATGTGCCATCGATATCCTACTTGAAGAAGTTGCTTTGCTAAGATACATGCACTTGAATACAACTTTTGAGATTCTTGACCTACTTCATCGATATTAGAGTTGGCTTTGTCTCTGTGTGCATGTCGTGATAGAATGCCTTCTGAATTGTTATGATAAAGGGTCGTTGCCAATACATGGTCAATATGAGAGTTGGATATCACGTGTGGAGGTGTGGATGGAGTGTATTTAGGGATAAAAGATGGATTGGTTGACAGCTTGGAATCTTTGACTCTCCAAACTTGGGAAGATGAGCAATGATGGGTGGATACGAAAGTGTGTGTGGAATGAAGACCAACTGTTTGATATACTTTGTATGTCGCTTGAAAATCTTGCTTTTGCTTTTGCAGACATCTTTGATGGATACTTTTCTCTTTTTTATTTTTCCCCATAGTTTCTTTGACTGATGGAGTTTGATAGGGATAATCTTTCTTTGTATGTTTTGGTATCCATGCATATTTGATTTGTCCATTATGCTTCTCAACTTCTCTTGATTTGATAACATTCTTTGTGCTTTGATTCAAATCTTTCTTTCGACGTTGGTCCCAATTCGTGAATGGGGTGATGGGTCGATGAATATTCATGGCATAGCTGGTTGTAGTATTGGCATCAGTTTCATCATAAGGATTCTTTTTGCTCCCTATGTTGATGTTTTCTTGAGATGAAGTTGCCCCCAGTATGGTGGTAGTAGTAACTTCATGCTTTGATTCTGTCTATTTTGAGATGTCTTGTTTAGTAAACATGCTCTGACAAATGACTACTGTAGATGACGTTGTTTCAATTTGCCGCTCTACTAACTCTAGATTATACTGTTCTATCTGACTTTCTTCCTTGAGTGGATAATGTTGGATATCCTTATTCATAATGTCCTCAATATGAGTTTGGGACATATTTGATCCTGATGTTGACAACTCAGTTTGATTTTAGGAATCAATAATCTGCTCTTTTTGTGTAATAATCTCAGGAGTAAAGGGATCATGTTCTAAATGAAGATCATGTATGTGTCCATCCATAGAAAGCATCTCATGGGTAGATGGAGAAGTATGTGCTACATGGATATGGTCATCTTGGATGGGTAGGAGAGTTTCCATTAGATGATTGTAGTATCTTGAAGATACAAATTCTTGATCTTGAATGATTTTGGAGTTGCTTTCGACATTCTTTGGATCAAGTTCTTGACATGGAGTAGTTTAAAAGGATGGATTTCTCACAAGGGGTTCTTGAATGTTGTCATTAGACATGGTAAGTGGTTTAATATCCTCAAGTGTCCAGTTCAGGGTTACTTCAGTATCTGTAACCATGAGGTTAAAGGGGGTCAACATGTCTTGGAAAGGACCATTGCTAGACCTTGATGGAAGATTTTGATCTTGCTTTGGAATAAATTCTTGAGATATGTCCTCTAACTCATAAGATGATGTAGAGACCTTTTCAACATGATCATAGGTGAATGGACCATGCATTATGTCAATAGGATCAAATAATCGTAACACTCCTTCAAAGAGATCACTAAAAAGTGGCTCTTGATGTATGGTGAGTTGATCATTGGATGGGGTAGAAACATCTTCAAGGTGCTTGTCGATTGAGAGATCTTGATCATTATTCTCAACAGTTGTCATTTTTTGTGCTTGTGCTTGCATTTTTTGGGTAGCTTGAGAGGCTTGTTCCACTTGTTGAGCTTGTCTTGCTTGTTGCATGGCTAGATATTGTTGGATGGCCCTTTGGTAGGCTTGGTGAGATTTTAGTGCAATGTCATATTGTCTTGCTACGTTTGGTTTAGGTGGTAGTGGTGGTGGATTTGGAATCATGTTGGATGTAGTGACAAGTAGTTTAGATATGCTTGGAGTGATGGTGGTAGTGAGGGGTTGAGATGTGATGGGTGTGATGGGGGTGGATTTTGTGATCGAGGTGATAGGAATGGTCGGAATGACTAAGGTGGTCAGTCCTTGAGAGACCATATTTTGATTTATCAAGATTGATGTTTTCATTTGATTAGATACCATCTGTTGGTGCGATGTCGATGGTATATTCAAAATATTTGATGTGATGGCTTGATTGATGTTAGGTGGATTGATTTGGATGGAGTGATTGGTGCTAGTTAAAGGGGGAAGCCCTAAACCAAGGAATGATGTTGGTAATGGTGGTGGAGATTTCCCTTGGCGCAATGCCTCAACTATTTTGGAAAGTGCCACAATTTGATCTTGCCAAATTTGATCTTGATTTCGATCTTGACTCCCTTGATATAGTTGATTTGGCTCTTGTTTAAGCAGATTTGGAGTGTGTACTTGTGTTTGATTTTGGATAATGTTCTGATTTGGGATGACACTCAGATTTGGCATGATAGGTTGTAATTGACCATTGTTCATGTTTGGAATATTCATATGATTTTCAAATGTATCCATCCCAAAGTTTGCTAGATTCATTTTTCAAAAACTTGTACTTGGTACATTCTCCTTTGGCATGTAGGAATTTAGTGGGTTGACATTGTTCATTTGAAGGCTCATGCTTTTATTGTTCGGTTGAAAAACTTGTAGGTTTGGATTTAGTTCTACCATCAAGAAATTTGTTCCAATATTTGATTTGGGCATACTCACATTTGTGAAAGGTAATGATCCCATGTATGGATTGTATAGATGTGAGTGTTGATAATCGATCGGTGTTGTAAGGCTTTGAAATTTTAATTGATTTGGGTTACTCATGATGTATGGATCATGTTTGTATTCCATGTTCCTCTTGTGTTTTGACCTTGTTGCAAAAGTGACCTCTAAGGTTCTTAGGATCAATGACGAGATGAAGGATGAAATGTGTAAATGATATGAGTGTTGAATGTTTAGGAAATTTGGATCAATGCTAGACTTAGGGTTTGATTTTGGTTGGTTTGATTAGATAATGAACTTGTAAACCCTAAGATATTGGATGTGATCTTAGGATGAACTTTGTTCAAAGGATTTCTAATTCAATTAAATGTATGAGAAAGGATGCATTCCCATACATCTAACTAAATGAGGTGATTTTGATGACTTGCCTACGTCTAGAATGATGTTTCCAAAGATCTAAAGTTGTTTGGATGGATGAATTTTGATAAATGTGTGAGATGGATGAAATGTTTGATTTTATCCTAAATGAACCTAGGAATGACTTGTTTACTAGGCCAAGATAGGGAAGAACATGCTTTTCTCTAAGAGTAATTCAAACCTAAAATACCAATGTTTTCTTGAAAGATGATAAAAAGATAAACAAGCACATGTGTGGTGTCAAATTTGTTATCTTTTCTTTAATGACTTCTTTTTACCAAAAATAGACACTTGATTATGTTTCAAACTGAATGTCCAATGTCACAACTTCTTTTCATCCCACAAAGTGCTATGTGGAAGTTCCAAGAAATCAAGACAAGGGTTGCCTAATGTTGACCTTTGTAAGAGCAATTTAAGATGTAAACCCAATTACTTAGAAACCTCTAAGGACATAATCCCCATGGTAAGAAATAGTTCTTGGGTTTTGTCAAAGGTATTTACTCTAACTAAGGGGTTTGAAATTTTGATGATGATGTTGAATGTTGGTTTTCCAATGTTTTGATAAACGCACTGTGTTTTTAAACCAAAAACAAGCACAAACCCTATGGAGGGGTAAGACAATATTTGTTGAATCCCCACTTGGACAAGTCTAACTACGCTTATCTTTAATGAATGGTTAGATGCTTGATCCCACTGGCTCCCCTCCACGGCACTCACTTATACAGGGCAGCCAAGCATCAACACCCATGAAACTCCCATGGCATGTTTTCCATTTCTACTAAAGACCGTAAAAGTGTGGGGCAGCTTCAAAATGACCGTTCTTGCACCAACAACTAGATTAACAATTTTGGCAAATTCTAGCACATGGGTTCTAGTAAGGACTTTCCGTTCATAGGAGTTGACCCGACGTGGCAAGAGTCCCCTTTCAGATCTATCTTGTTGGAGTCAACCACATGATATTGGCATTTCTTCCAATATCCACATTTATATCCTGACTGGAAATACTCTTGGCTTTAGAGTGTTACCAGTTGAGTTGTTCCCTTGGGTGAGTAATTTTTCCCCAAGGAAGGCCCTCTAGGATAAACAAAATCAATCAAAGACAAAATCCATAACTCGATCAATCTTTGATGGCACAAAGAAAGAGAATATACGCGAAAATTCCCCTACTCACACTCACACAAGATATTGTTCAATTTTAAACCCAAATCGAAGTGTGTATGGGCAATTATTTACACAACTTAATGTCACCAAAATCCTTTTGATTCTCAAGATCACTGTGAGGTGTGAGAGAAGCGCACACATCTTTTGATGATATTACTTTGTGTAAATAATTACAAAACAATAAAGGAACACATTCATTTTATCCTTCAAAGCAATGATTTGATTCATTTTTTAGAGCACCAAAAGAAGTGTGAGAAATTGCCTTGTTCAATTTGTTAATGCCAAACAAAATCTAGTACGTTGTGATCCTAAAGTTTGTTTTAGCCTTTGCAAAAAAAACAAAGTGTTCTTTTTAAACCCAAATGAAAATTAGTGTCCTAAAACAAAAAGATAAACAACATTTTCGTGAAGAAGTGTTAAACAAACACTTAAAGTGTTTAAAAACTCTTTGGTTTTTTTAAAATATTCTCCTCCTTTTGTTTTCCTTTGCTAGCCTTCTCCTTGATTTCCTTCTAGCACCAAACTGTGAGCATCTTTTTAAATCTACAAATACTAACATCTCAAACATGGGTTAGTATTTCACAAATCTATCAAAATAACTTCTATGAAATACCTTGTAGATGCTTCCAAATGCAATACATGACAAAAGAAAACTAAAAACATTATTAAAACAACAACAATTACCTATTCCATAGTGGATTGGTGTCACATGTGCAAGTGACCCTTTCCCAATCCTTGATCAAAGCTTAAGATGATTAGATGCAATGGAGATGAAGAACAAGATTATTTCTCAAACCAAGAGAGTAACCTTGCATAAAAGTTGTGGATGGATGAATGGGATTACAGCCTTCTTTTATAGATTTTCTTGATGAGAGATTGGCCAAGAGGGTGAATGTTGGACTAAAGATCCCCCAATGAGAAGAGGCCACTTGTCAAGTGGTGATAGGTCAATGGATGTGCAAGATTTGGGAAGAGTGCCCATGAGAGGGAGAATCTGAATTCAAATTTTGCAATAAATTTAGAGAGGGGGACAAGAAAAGGAGCAATAAATGCTATGTTGGAGGGACAAATCAACTTGTCATGTTGAGTGAAAATGAGGGTTTTAATAAATCAATAAATTGATTTATTTGTGCAAGTGGCATAATCTAGAGAATGCAAGTGGATGAGATTAGCATTTAATCATGGTTAGATTAAATAGATGATGATTATGTTAGTTTAATGATGATTATGTGAGATTGACTTTTAGAACTTTGATATTTGATTTATTTAAATAAGAAAATGATGAAATATGATTTGGGATTTGATTTAAATGGATGTTTGATTTATTAAAAGGTTGATGATAATGTTTATTTGATTTTAAATAAATGACCTTAGGAGATGAGATTTCCTAATGAATGGATGGAAGTGAACCTGATTAATTGATGAATGGACCTAATGTGAAATCTAGTTTAGTTAATGAATGAACCTGATTGAATGCACAATGTTAATTTTGCATGTCTACATTTTTAAAATCTACTTTAAACAAAGACTGAAAGATATGGGTTAAATCTATCAGCTTTGAACAAGTAAGATGAAAGCCCTCCCTATGAAATTATTGAGTAAACATAAAGGAAATAATAACATTATCACAATAATCATAAGCAATATAATCATAAAATCTATTCCTCAACTACTCAAGCATCATCCCATAGGGGGATTGGTACTACTTTGATATGAAAAGTAGCCCTTTCCCAACCCCTTTAGATAAGCTAAATGTTGCAAATGATGAAGATGGTGTGGACAAGATCAATTCTCAAATGAAGAGATTAACCTTGTATCAGATTTTTGTGGGGGCTTTTCTCAAAGTTGAAGCTTCTATTTAAGGATTTTCAAATGCTAAGTGTTGAAGAGGGACCAATGTGGGACTAAGATTGGACAAATGAGAGGAAGACACTTGTCAAGTGGTGAGTGATTGATGCATGTGCAAGATGAGGGAAATGTGCCCATGAGAGGGAGAATTTGAATTCAAATTTGGCAATAAATTTAGAGAGGGGGACAAGAAAAAGAGCAATAAATGCAATGTTGGAGGGACAAATCAACTTATCATGATTTTCAAATTTTGAGGGCAATGTTGAGTGAAAATGAGGGTTTTAATAAATCAATAAATTGATTTATTTGTGCAAGTGGAGATATCTAGAGAATGCAAGTGGGTAAGATTAGCATTTAATCAGGATTAGATTAAATTAATGATGATTAGGCTGATTTGACCTTTGAGGACTTAAATACTTGATTTATTTAATTCAAAAAAGGATGAAGTATGATTTGGGATTTGATTTAATTAAATGGATGTTTGATTTATTAAAAGGTTGATGATAATGTTTATTTGATTTTAAAATAAATAACCTTAGGAGATTAATGAGATTACCTGATGAATGGATGAAGGTGAACCTGATTAATTGAATGAGTGGATGCACGTGAAGCCTAATTTTCTTGCTGAATGCATAATGCTGATTTTGCATTTCTACATTACTTATCAGAAATAAATAGTAATAAGTAAATAGAAGCTCTATACATATCAAAATTTTAGAATTATTAAATGAGATATTCAAATAATATATTAAATTAAAAATTTTATTACAGAAATTAAAAATTAAAGTTGAACTTTTATTAATAATGTGCATTTACCATCTATTTATTATATATACTTTGTTTATTCTATTCATAAATAAGACAATGTTTCTATCTTTATAATAATCATAAAAAATCTTTCTCTTTATGGTTTTACCATCAGGTGATGACCCTCCTAAAAGTCTTTATTTGATTTAGTATTAGATACTATTTGAGATTGATAATGCATGTCAAGATTTGAGAGCTAAAATTTAATTAATTACTTTGTATATTGAACCTTTCGTAACCTTCATGTTGAAGAATTGATTTAGTTCTATATGTCATACTGAGGGTATTAAATTTAAAAACGATATAAAACATGAACAAAGGGGTTAAGAGTAAAATATTTTTTCAAATTTAATAAATTTTTTATTTGTGTATTTTTTAAAACTTAAATAGTTTAAACCAGAATCTTCATATAACATGAGATATAAAAAAAATAAATTAAACATTTTTACAATTATCAACATTTTAACTTCAAACTTATACTAAGTTACAAATAATGTCATGGATGATGCAAGTTATGATCATGAAATTCAAAACACGCGATATGATACTTCTGAATAAGAAATTTGAGGCCCTCCACGGTATATGAAAATAAGATAAATTCTTTGTACTGTGTAAAGTTTGACCTCATGTTGTGGTAACTGGACTAGTGATTCCTTGCCTTTTGGAGGGAAGCTTAACAACTATGACACCACTAAGTGCACCGACCACAACAAGAAGTGCCTGGTATAACTTGTGTATATTGGCTTCTTCCGATGGATATAAACAATGCACCACATTTTTCTCTGTGAGGGCTATCACACAGAACACCAAAACTGCCACAGCTGCATGGACAATTCCTTAGGTTTAATCTTATACTCAGACTCATTGGAAGGCTTAATTTCATTGCTAGTGGCTAACCCATTAATGGTGGAAATCCCATAATAAACCTTCCCTGTGGAGGCATCTGTGAAGGTGTCTACCAGTGAAAAGAAGAAGCATGCTGTTCCAAGAATGCCCACAGTCACTCCTACTAAAACCTTATCTGATGTTTTGCATTCTTCATTGTTAGAGAGAAGATTAGAAAGAGCCTGAAACACAAACAAAATTCCAGTGGGCAATACCTTTGCAATATTTGATGCAGAAGACAATGTACAATTGACCACACTTGAAGTGGTCATTGTTGTCTTTGCTGAAGAAACGGGAAGTAAGCTTTCTTCATTAGCCTTGATATTGCTGCCGAACTTTGTCATGTTGTTTAGATTTCTTTTTATCTGGATTCTTTCTCAGAACTTCAATTCGGGAGATTACAAATAATTCATTTACTGAAGTTTTACATGAATTATTTATATATCTAAGACATTGGATGACAGTTAGAAGTTTACATTAACATGCTTTTCTCCTTGGATGGACCGCTGCATATTACTCTCATGAATGTGAACATATGTTTTTTCCATTTACCTGATTTGAATATAAGCTAACGAAATTGCCAACTAGTTTATCCGACATTTTCTAAGGAAGGGGTGGCTGTTGGGTCTACATGACTTCAATCTTTTTGTTGCTAGTGATTGCTAAATGAAATCTATTAGTTTTTTCTTATCTGTATGATCTTGGTGTTTAATCGTTAATTCATTTTGGCGTCTTACGGTTGGGAACATATTCAATCCATGTTCACTGTCCATATCTTACACGGTACAACACGCTATGAACGGTGGTTGAAAAATAAGCAATAAATTCTAGGTTTTCACTTTAACGGTCGTTGTATAAGGCTAGCTTTAACGGTAAGAGCGTTAGTACTCTTAAAGTGAGAAACTAGTTGTGGTGATGAAGGTAGCAAGGTTATCACGCATGACTGGCTTCTGCTACTTCCAGAGGTCTACAGAAAATAGGTACGCTTCTGACTGAAAAGTTTCCCATCAATACATTGCTGTTAAGGCAACCAAAAACAGTCAATTATTAAAGTTGTCCCTCTGTAATCCCATGTGAATCTTCACCTAACGACTGGTTAACACAAAATAGCACAGATGAGAATCAGGAAAGTTTCAAAAGTATTTCTACGAGGAATCCATGATTAGGAAAAGTGTGGGCAGTAGTGGCAATTATAAAAAGTAGCGTGACAGTATGTTTGACTAGGATAAGCCCTAGGCCACATGTTGTTCCCAGATTTAACGTGTGATTCATATCAAATCCACTTTAGGGGAAGTTTCACATCGTCTTTGCATTAAGAGTCTTGCCTCTAAGAACTAGTAATTCCCTGATCCAGAGGATTGAATTCTCATGTCGAAAAGTTCTCAAGTGCCAATTTTGAGTGTCTGACAAACCCATTTGATCGATTACATTCTGACTAACCGAGTGCCTCACATCCAGTGAAGCATGTTGTCAAGGTTGGGCTCTCTTCTATTCTCTTTGAAAGAATGGTTGGAGAGCCTTTTTATTCTGCTTAAACAATTTTTAGTATTAAATTAAGTTGGATGCCTTCATGTCCTTATACTCGATCTAACATGATAGCCGGTGGTTATGTTTTTGTTGGGGAGACTTGAAGCCACCATTAAACAGACACATTATATTAACTATGTGCACAAAATTTTAAATGTTTCTTTTGATTTTGGATTTTTTGAGTGATAAGTGATAAGTCAAAGTTGAGGGTAGATAATGAGAAAGATTTAATAATAATAATTAAATTCAGTTTGGTCTAAGTGTCAATCCAAAAGTGTAAACTTTCGAAAGATGTAGGGCTATATACTCAAGGGCTGCACATAATGAGGTGAGTATTCATAAAATGCAATTAAAATATAAAAGCATTCATTTAAATTGTTATGAAATTTTTGCAGTACTATAAAAATTGCTATAGGATCATGTAAACTGCTAAGAGAAATGTGCACAGTATGAGACCACAATCTGCTATAGAAACAGTATGCAGGTGACTAACAACAACTTTCATACTACAATAAAAATGCTAAAATAATAATTATTGAAACAAAAATATAAATCACAAATTCATTATTGAAATAAATAATTAAATTAGTGTCTACATTTCTTCAAAGATTAACAATTATAAGACGAAATTAAATCACACAACATACTAAATAAAATACAAAGGTCATTGTGATGCTTCCAGAGAGTGGACCATCCTCTCCATTTGCATGCGAATGATCTTCTAAGGCACTGCTACATAAATCTCTTCAAAATGCGAACTGCATACATTTATTTCAGAAATATTGCATTCTTATAATTACATTAAATTCCAATGTTACTCTCATGCCTTCCTTTTGCTGTTACATTTCTTTGCTGTTATATATTTCACATTGCTCTTCTCAAGCCTAGTACTATCCTCTTAAGTTGTGTTTCTTTCATTACATCGCCTTTATATAATGAATAAGGCATATAACTTATTTTCCAAATTCACATAGATGTTCATTCATTGTTCTCCTTCTATTTCATGGACAAATCTAAAATATAGGGAACTATTTTATTTGCTAAATAATCATCTTAAAATGGAGGATTTGGTTTGGTTTGTTACTAAACAACATAACAAATATGTTACAAAATAATTGGTGAGATTTATTTCTGGCTCATGGCCATTACAACACATATTAAAATATAAATGAAGAAGAAATTATTTATGAGGAAAATATATTGCTGGCAATTGACATGAAGCCTGTATATTCAATCTTTGTTGATTTGTTGCAACCAAGACTAAAATGAAAATGCTTGTTGGTAAATACAATACAATAATTATTTATCTTATTTTATCAACAAACTATATTAAATATTACCTATATATTTAATCATATGCAGTAGAAGAGTGGTAAAATGATATAATATGGTATGGAAATGTAATATGAAAATGGATATGACGTCATATGAAATAGGTTAAAATATGACATAAAATGGGTCATAATTAGTTCTCATCATCCCCCCCAACATAGCATATTGGACATCCGTGTGCAATCTTTAATTCTCAGAGTTTTTTATTTAAACCTGTAACCTTTGGATCTATGATTTGTGCCTTCTTCACCCTTGACTATTATAGCTCATGCTTAATTGCATTTCTCCTTGATTTTATTAGCTCCTCTTCATAACAAGCTTTCATGGATTTGCTTTATTTTTTAGTTTGCATTCTTTTCTTCATCCAATTTTTTATTTTTCCATCATTTTTTCTTTTCTCTATTTTTTCAATTTTTCTTCTTCTTCTCCTCCTTTCATGGATTTTTCAAATTCAAAATCGTAGAATACCTTCTTTTTCTTCTTTTTCTCCTCCTTACAATCTTTTTGGAAGTGACTATATTTTCCACAATTCCAATATTTCACCTTGTTCTTACTGAGAGACTTAGATCTCCCATAGGATTTGGATTTTGAATTTTCTTGCTTCGTGTTCACTTTTCCTTTCTCTTTCATTCTTCCTCGAACTGCTAGAGCCTCCTTAGTCATTTCAAAAGTTTTTCTCCACATATCTTTAGATAGAAATGATTCAACCACTTCATCCATCTTGAAGGTGGTAGTGGTACTTCCAATGGTCATGACAAGGTGGTCCCATGAATCTAATAATGAGCACAACAAAGTCATGCAACAATCCTTCTCCTCCATTTTCACACAAACAGATCTCAACTGGGAAACAATCATGTTGAATGCATTTAGGTGATCTACAAAAAATCCCCCTTCCTCCATCTGCAGAGAATACATCTTTTGTAGGAACAACTTATTTACTAGGGAAGCTTGATAATTTGAGCAATTTTCTTCCAAAGAAGTTCAACAATATTCTCTTCATGGATGTTTAGGAGTACTGAATCAACTAAACAAAGTCTTATAAGACCTTTAGCCTTCCAATCCATTAGATCCCAATCTTCTTTTTCCATTCTTGCTAACATAGTTCTAGAAACAACTAACTATAAGTCATAGTCTACTAGCTTGTTTTCCATCTTGACTTCCACAACTCAAAGTTTCCTCCATTAAATTTATCTATTTCAATTCTACCAGATTTTCTTGTCATCTCCTTCCTACAACAAGGTTAACATAAATTTTTTGCAATAGGCTCCCACTCAAATAAAATTAGTACAAAAACCCCTTTACCCACAATAGAAAACATAGGTGATCAAGCTCTAATAGCAACTAAAAGGAAGCTAAGTACATGGAAAATATTCCAACACCAATCTATTGTTGGAGAGAATTTGCAAATATTTTCAATTTAAAACCTTTATTCAATTATAATAAAGAAGATACACATAACAAGTAATATAAAGAACATTAGAGATACAATAAAAACACATAACACCAAATATACATTGGAAAAAATATTTTAGAAGAAAAAAGCCACACTCTAAAAGCCTAAACAATGTATTATCTACAAACAAATAGTTACAATACACTTGCAATGCAAGCCTCTATGGGAGTTTGTTTGTGTTACAATTATGGAGCCAATTCAGTAGCATAATAGTATCTCAACAATATAATAAACTACAACTTGAAAATATAAGTGCTCAATATATATGAGCTCAAAATGTATTAATTACGAATTTCTAATCAAGTGTCAAAGGTTGAAGATGCAACATGAAAAACACCACAACCACTACACATGCATAATAGTAAGTTTCCAATTGTCACCACATGCAATATTACAATTGTCAATTGTTGCTAAACCTACAAATGCAAACGCTGCACCTCTAGAAAATAAAATAAGTTGAGACACCTTTTCCTAACATTGTAAAGAAAAAAAAAACAATACAAATACTTTAATTCCACATAAAAATGATGAAACACATTTCAAATTCTACCTTACCATTATAAAAGAGTGTTGGGCTTGAATGAATTTGAAGCAATGCCCTACCAAAGAGGAAAAACTCAGTGAAGTAGAATGGTGTAGATGTAGACCAAAAAAACACAACAATGTGAGAACAATTCAAATGAAATTTGTAAAAATATTTTACTCTTAACCCCTTTATTCATGTTTTATATCCTTTGAAATACAATGCCACCAATATGACACATAGAACCAAACAAATTCTTCAAAATATAGGCTACGAAAGGTTTAATCTACAAAGTAATTAATTAAATTTTAGCTCTTAAATCTTGACATGCATTATCAATCTCAAATAGTATCTAATACTAAATCAAAGAAAGACTTTTAAGGAGGGCCATCACCCCATGGTAAAATTATAAAGAGAATGATTTTAATGATTATTATAAAGATAGAAATATTCTCTTATTTATGAATAGAATAAATAAAGTATATGTAATAAATAGGGCTCTAGAAAAATGCACCATCGGCAATTTACAGTCGGAAAATTCACCATCAACAATTCACCGCAAGCAAATTCATCATCATGGCAAATTCATTGTAAGGAAAATTCACCACCAAAGAAAATTCACTGTAAGAAAAAAACATCACATTAACATTTTTAATATATATTCCAAGACTTTGAATGCAAAAAAAAATTCAAAGTCTTGGAAATATATATTAAAAATGTTAATGCGATGAATTTTCTGGAGGGTGAATTGCTAGTGGTGAATTTTTCTTGTGATGAATTTTTTATGACAGTGAATTTTCTTGTGGTGAATTGCTAGCGGTGAATTTTCTGATGGTGAATTTTCCTAGAGCCCTATTTATTATATATACTTTATTTATTCTATTCATAAATAAGACAATGTTTCTATTTATATAATAATCATTAAAATCATTCTCTTTATGATCTTACCATAGGGTGATGACCCTTCTTAAAAGTTTTTATTTGATTTAATATTAGATACTATTTGTGATTGATAATGCATGTCAAGATTTAAGAGCTAAGAGTGAAATATTTTTACAAATTTCATAATTCTTTTTAGTTGTGTTTTTTAAATCTTAAATAGTTTAAATCAGGATCTTCATATAATTTATTAAATAAAATGAGATATAAAAAAATTAAACCAAACATTTTTACAATTAACAACATTTTAGTGTAACTTCTTTTTAATATAATGTAATAATGCAATAAACTTCAAATTTATAATAAGTTAGAAATAATGTCTTGGTTGATACAAGTTATGATCATGAAATTCAGAAGAAAACACTCTGCTACTTCTGAATAAGAATTTGAGGCCCTCCACAGTGTATGAAAGTAAGATAAATTCTTTGTACTGTGTAAAGTTTGACCTCATTTTGTGCTAACCGGACTAGTGATTCTTTGCCTTTTGGAGGGAAGCTTAACAACTATGACACCACTAAGTGCACCGACCGCAACAAGAAGTGTCTGGTATAACTTCTGTATATTTCCTTCTTCCGATGGATATAAACAATGCACCACATTTTGGTCTGCGAGGGCTATCACACAGAACACCAAAACTGCCACAGCTGCATGAACCAAATCCTTAGATTTAATCTTATACTCAGACTCATTGGAAGGCTTTATTTCTTTACCAGTGGCTAACCCATTAATGGTGGCAATCCCATAATACACCTTCCCCGTGGAGGCATCTGTGAAGGTGTCTACCAGTGAAAAGAAGAAGCATGCTATTCCAAGAATACCCACATGAGTCACTCCTACTAAAACCTTATCTGATGTTTTGCATTCTTCATTGTTGGAGAGAAGATTAGAAAAAGCCTGAAACACAAACAAAATTCCAGTGGGCAATATCTTTGCAATATTTGATGCCGAAGACAATGTACAATTGACCACACTTGAAGTGGTCGTTGTTGTCTTTGCTGAAGAAATGGGAAGTAGGCTTACTTCAGGAGCTTTGACATTGCTGCCGGACTTTGTCATGTTGTTTAGATTTCTTGTTATCTGGATTCTTTCTCAGAACTTCAGTTCGAGAGGTTACAAGATTCATAGATCGAAGTCTTACGACGAATTATTTATATATCTAAGACATTGAATGACAGTTAGAAGTTTACATTGATATGTTTTTCTCCTTTGATGTACCGCTGCACATTACTCTCATGAATGTGAACATATTTTGTTTCCATTTACCTGATTTGAATATAAGCTAACGAAATTGCCAACTAATTTATCCGGCCTTTTCTTAAAAAAGGGGTGGCTGTTGGGTCTGCATGACTTCAATCTTTGGTTGCTAATTATTCTATTATTTTTTTCTCATCTGTACGGTCTTGGTGTTAGTCCTTTTGGTGTTTTACAGTTGGGAACATATTCAATCTATGTTCATTGTCCATTTGTTCACGGTACAACACGCTATGAATGGTGGTTGAAAACTTAGCAATAAGTTCTAAGTTGTTACTTTAATAGTCGTTGTATAAGGCGAGCATGGTTATCACGCATAACTGGCTTCTGCTGCTTCCAGAGGCGTACAGAAAATAGGTACGCTTCTAACTTAAAACTTTTCCATTAATACATTGCTGTTAAGGCAACCAAAAACAGTCAATTATTAAAGTTGTCCCTCTCCAATCCCATGTGAATCTTCAACTAACGACTGGCTGACACAAAATAGCACAGAAGAGAATCAGAAAAGTTTCAAAAGTATTTCTACGAAGAATCCGTGATCAGGAAAAGTGTGGACAGTAGTGGCAGTTTTAAAAAGTAGCGTGACAGTATGGTTGACTGGGATAAGCCCGAGGCCACGTGTTGTTCCCAGATGTATCATGTGATCCATATCAAATCTACTTTATGGGAAGTTTGACATCGTCTGTGCATTAAGAGTCTTGTCTCTAAGAACTAGGGGAGAGGATCCAATAGTTGAGCATGTTTCAATAGTTGTGATAGTAGTTGTTTATATAATGTTCAATATTTTTATCAATATTGGATCAATAGTTGTGACTTTAAAGTTGTTAGTATTGATGATGACTACCCATAATTAAACAAAATGTATTCTTTTGATATAAAAAGCAACTAATCATGTGATTCCACATCAGCGCTCAATAAAACATGCTGTGAATGCACAAGTATTGGTCTCGCCTTTTTTTTTTTGTTGGGCCTTTTTAGACACTTTGAAAAAAAGCATGCTGATGTGGCATCATATTTCATGACGTGACCCTAAAACCTTAGTTATAAGCAGGGGACTTGCCAAGTAAGCTACTGTAAAAAATTGGGAGTGATCTGAAATTTCCACGTAGAATAATTAAAAGTATGAAGCTAGGATGCACAACTATTAGATCGTCTCCCCTAATAATTCCCTGATCTAGAGGGCTGAATTCTGGCGTCGAGAAAGTCTCAAGTGCCAATTTTGAGTGTCTGACGAACCCATTTGACACAATGTATCCTGACGAAACACACACATTAGACTAACTACGTGTAAAAAAATTTATACGTATTTCATTTTGGATATTTTGAGTGATAAGATTTTAAATTCCTTAGCAATAAAATATATTAAAAAGGTCATGATGTGTTTTTTTTTGTTTGGTCTACAAGTGACTTGAGACATTGAGTCAAGAACAGGTGAAATTTTCTTGGGAATGATCATAATAATAGCTGATTAATTATGAAAACATACTGAGCATAATTTATGGTGGTCATGTACACCTTCCATGCCTACTCAGTCGAGAAAACCAAAGTGACAAGGCATGGCCATAAAGTATGTAGAGACATACATTATATCATCTGTTAAGGTCATAGTGTCTTATAAAAGATCGACTCAAGAATATATGGTAGTCTTTAACATAGGGGAGAGGGGCCAATAGTTGAATTGTTATTGCACTTGTACTTATAATACTGTCTTACCATATATTTGTACTATAAATTGTAAATAAATAGTCCACATGTAAATAAAAAAGTAATCAAATGTTGGTCAAAATTGATCCATGAACACATGAGAACCTATGAATGTTATATCAAAAAAAAAAAATACATTCATGAATAAGTGAAATAATTTTTTTTTCTTGAAGAAAATATCATAACTATCCACTATAAGTGTGTCATTTATAAAATAAAATGCTCATTTTAGTAAAATAAGACACTCATTTAAACAAGTATTGTTATCATAGTGAAAAATATTGTTCTTATGTGTACAACTATTGGGTAGCAATGTACAAGCAATGAAGTATTTCATATTAATAGTTTGTCCTATCAAAAATATAAAAGGTTAGCACAATAAATACCATGTATTTTCTCATTAAATGTGAAGGATTTTTAAAAAGTTGTAGTGTTCAACTTTTGGTTCATTTTTGTTTGATATAAGTTATATTTTAAATAATTATGTGTTGTTTTTATAACAACAAAATAATTTTTTGCACATTCAACTATTAGTCCATTTGTGTTGAATATAAAAGCTAGAGATAACAAAGATTTATAGTTACCAATAGGTATTTGGTCCATTTAAGTCACATATAAGTTTTATTTTAAATAAAAATATGATATTCTATAAGCAACAAATGATAAATTTTTTGTTCAACTACTAGGGGTACTATGATTAAGTTTCCATCAAATCTTTTAAAAGTCAAATCTTGGACACTTCTCAGTAGATGTGCTGATGTGACAAGTTGCATGATGAGTCACACCTCCAAATCTTAGGTATAGATAGATAAGAGGTCAGTCCATATTTCAAGAAAAAACCAAAGGTCCTGCTCACAAAGTTAGCTTGCATGACTATTGGCCCCTCTCCCCTATAAAATGTCAGATTTTGTCTTGGCACTAAATCAAGATTTATTAGAGTCCCTCATGTTAATTCTAATTCTTCCCAATGACTTAGACACATATGGCATATACATATCTTGAATCTTGTATCTTTGGTCTATCTATATAGGAGTTGTTTGACTTTATGGGGTTGGAAGGCTAGAGCTTGTCTAAGAAAAATATTGTGACAATGTGTGGTTGGAAAGTTGGAGATTATGCTTGAATTTTTAAAAGTGTGATCTTTTATATAAGTATTTTTGATGAGAACCTTTTCATTTGTGTAGGTTGGATCTTATTTTTTTAAAAATTTAAATGGATGAACATTGAAAATGTATTGTAGAAAAATGTACACCTTTACATTTCCACACTATGTTTGGCTCCCTTAATTAAATCAGACTTAATTAAGCCTCTAATTGACTTGATTATCATTTAAAAGCCTAATTAATTTTATTTTTTGAAATGGAAACTTGTATTAAACAATTGAAAACCTTAATTAAATTGCCTTGGAGTTGGAGTGTCCTAGATTTAGGTCCTAGGACCCATTCATCCAAGCACGAATGGGTCCCCCTTAAGTTTAGGATCCAAATTTTTAATATGTTTTTGGCAGAATTTTTATGATTCAAATTCAAGTTGCGATTGACAGCTTTTGAATTTAATTGTTGGGAAATTAGAAATCACCTTTAAATACATAGTTATTTTATCAATTCAATATTAGAAAAAAGGAAGGAAACTTTTTCAAGAGAAAATATTATTGCCAAGAGCATTGAAGAGTAGATTTCTCAGTCATTTACAACAACACTCAAGATCAAGAGCATCATGTCAAATTTATTTGAATTCATACATGTTTTTGGAGCTAACATTGTGATGTAGGTTTCAAGCATTCAAGTCAAGATTCAAGCTATCAAATCAAGCATCCAATGAAGCCATTCATAAAAGATCAAGACCTTAGAGAGATGTATTAGACTTTGGTCCTCTAAGGATCTCTATTCAAGGGTTTGGTGAGTTGAACCAAGATATTTTTCATTCATCATTCCTTCTCTTTATCATTATTTCATTTCAAGGTTTAATCACCAAAATAGGGTTTGACCAAGGAAAACCCCCATTCACCAAAAAAAAAAAATTCCCTCTCTTGTGTATGTGCAGATATTAGGTTGAAGAAAGGATTGGAATTAAAGATCTCAAAAGTGCAAAATTGCAAAAGTTGTCAAAAAAAGTTGTCAAGGCCATGGAAACTCAGAACCCAAACTCATTTCTGACATTTTTGCAGTGAAACCTATGGGAAAAGGCATGTCAAATCCATCACTAGAGGCTCCCAAAAATTGAGGATAAGTTTTATATGATGACCCATTCGCCATTTAAGAACGCTTTGCAACACTTTTGTTGATAGGGTTTTAGTGTCTTACCTTCTTCAAATTTGTCAAAATTTTGTTGTATCTCTTAGTATTATACTTCATCTACATTATTTGGGTCTTACATTGCATATTTGAGTTTATTTACTATTTTTTTTTTTATCTCCCAAAATTGTTGTTTTGACAAATTTGACCCCAACCTTGAAATAATAAGGAAATTTGCAAGATCTCCAATTGGGCTGACTCACCTAGGGTTGAAAGTCAATTTCACCATTGAGGGATCTCATTTCCTAATGAAATATGAGAAAGATAGGTTCATTATACCCCATTTTTCCCATTCTATTTTTAGTAAATTATTGGTCAACCCCCCATTTTAGTGAAGAACCTATTTTTCGATGTTTCAGAAAGGTGTGTCACACTTAACATCAATCAATTTATAACATAAGTGAATTTAAGTATTTCTAGTTCAAAATCAATTTTGGTAAAATATATGGTCTAATCAGATTTATTATAGATAAATTAGATATGAGCCACAATTCTTCTAACTAAAAGTGTCTAATAATTACATATATAACATCACTAATCAAATTATATTAGCTCCCGATGGCCGCTCCTGTTTCCCACCCAAACACAATTTTGAATGGCTTTGTGATCGTTTCTCCTCCCGACCAATCTGTTCCCTCTCACCATGGCGTAAAACAGAATTGCCACTTTGTATCTCGCCTTGGAAAAATCTTGAATTGCTCCCATCTTAGTGGTATTGGATCCGTGGCACCGCCTCTACCCTCGCTTGGTGTGCTTGGCTCTATGATGCTTCCCTTGTCTTCACCTTGTTGTGAGCTCATTGTTGATCTCTCTACAGAGACTATGGGTGCTACGTGTTTCTCACCTCTGGTGGTTGAAGTGATTGCGGGGGTTTCTGTGGGTGACACTGTTGTGGGAGTTTCTTGGGTCCCTAATGATGCTGCATTTTCTTCTCCTCCTGGGGTTGAGGAGGTTACTGGAGCTACTATTTCTGGGTTGTCCCCATCCTCTCGGGAGGGACAGTTTGCTTACGCTGATGTTGTGAAGTCTAAGAGACCTTAGGAGGGTGTTGTGCAACCTATGCGTTGTGTTGCGGTTGCTCCTGTTGTTTCTCTTGGTAAGAAAGTTTTTGATAATATAGATTTCTATTCTAAAAATACTCTTATTTGTAGATTTTGTTGCTTGTGGCCTTCTCTTCTTGACTTGCACCTTTGGATTACCAATCACTAGTCTCCTTTGCTGGATGGCACGATGGAGATTTACCCTTTTGTAAGGGGTTTTTTTGTGGTGAATTTAATTCTCCCGAAGATAGACAAGTTGTTTTAGCTCATGGTCTGTGGATGTGGGAGTCTCATCCCCTTTCCTTGAGACCTTGGGTTTTTTCCTTTAACCCTTTGAAAGAACCTTTAGATGTGATGCCTGTTTGGGTAAGATTGCCCTATCTTCCCTTATAGTTCTAGTGCTCCTCTGCCTATGAGGGCATTGGTAATGCTATTGGCAGATTTTTGAAAGTGGATAGGGCTTCTGAGAATTTTACTCATACTTCCTTTACTAGGATCCTGGTGGAGGTTGATCTATCGAAGGCTTTACCTGGAGAGGTTGTGTTGTAGATTAATGGTTGGTCTTGGTCTCAACTTGTCAATTATGAGGGTCTTCCTTTTCGCTGCAGACACTATTTTTTTGTTGGCCACTTGGTTTGTGACTTCTCTAAATGCTCCCGCCTTGTTTCTTCTTCTACATGGTGGAAGAATTCACTCCGTGAACACTTAACAGTTCATCGTATGGATGACTCTACTTCTTCTGATGATGAATCTAGGCCTACTTCCCCTTCTGCGAGGCTTAATATGAGTGTTGTGATAGATGCTACTCCTTAAATGCTAGTTTCTGCTCCACCTAGCTCAGTTGTGGTGGGTGCTGTTCCTTGTGTGGATACTGTTGTGTGGCCTTTGGATTTGGATGTCCCTAATGTTGTTTGTGCTATCTCCTCTGAGGCCAATGTATTGGAAAATGCTACAGTAAGTCCTACAAATTTAGGCTTGGCTTCGAATGTTGCACTTGATGTTTCAGCTATCCCTCTAGTTTTCTACTCTAGAGGGGAGTCTGCCCCTTCTGATCAAAATTTCTCCATTTTAGTTTCTAATTCTCCTTGGACTACGGTTCATAGAAAGAAGAAACATCCTTCTAAGAAGGTCACAGTTTCATTTAACTCGCACTCAGAGGATTTACTTGGTTCAAGTGCTGCTCCTTGAATAGTTCTATGTTGTTTGTTCTGACTGGTTGTTTGTCACTGGTTCACTGTGTTTTCCATTCTATTTTTCTGAGCTATTTAGCTCTATTTTGATGATCTGTTAGGCTCTATTTTTCATTTTGTAATGGGTCAGGGCCCTTCCCCTACTTTTCTAATAAAAAAACATCACTTTGGAGAAAATTTATTTAAAAAACCATTTAAAAAAATATTTTCACAACTCCTATTTATGTAAATGATTTTTTTTTAAATATTAAAACACCGTTTCATAGATCTATAAGTATATTTTTTAATAGTTTAATTATTTTTTATATTCACTAAACAAATTAACACCAAAATATTAGATTGCTTGTCTTGTTTACAAAAATATTAAAGTTTGTTTAATTTTTTAAAAAATATATAACCAAAAATAAACTAAAAAAATTACATTTCATTAGTTTATCTTATTTCAAAATTCAAAATATATGCATCACTTTCTAGTTATTCAATTTATTTATTTTGATTAATATTGGGGGTGAAAGCACAAAGTGTTAGTGTTAAGTTTAACTTAGGGTTAGTTACTAAATATCATTAAAAGGCATGTACAATATGTATTATTGCATCTCATTTTCTAAATATCATTCTTGATATTTGGTAGAATAGTTGTGTTCTTCTCTCGTGTATTTGTGAGGGTGGTTTACTATTGCAAGTTAAGGATCTTGGGAAGGAGCTATCATTTCTTACATGGTATCAGAGCTCCTCCTCTTGCTCACCTTCCTAGAGAGTTTCTATTGAGGAGATCTGGGCAATTTCTTGCCTACAAAAGTTTTTTTGGCATTTGAAATTTATTAAATTTCAAAGTTGTCACTATTACTAATTTTTCTTGTTGAAGAGGTATGTTTCCTCCTATTTGTGGCCCGTTTTTGCATTGGAGTGAGCGGCACAAATTTGTGTATTAGCGGAATGATTCAAAATAGACAGGTCTTTATGCTATTTGAATGGGGTTGTATTTAGGTAATTATCAGTTCTATTGCCAACGTGACTATTCATATTAGCGTTTTCTCTTGAAGACATGAATTCCTATAGGCAAATGGTGTTTATGCCAATCATGGAACTATTTGTCATGTGGTGCAATAGTTTGATGACTCATGAAGTTTAGGCTTAAGTTGGGAACTAGAAATATTATTGTAACTCTTTTCATTTTTTTGTGTTTCCTCCTCTGTTTTTGCATTTGAAGCTCTAAAACCATTGTTTAAAGGATGATTTTGTGGGGGAGGGCACAATTTCGCTGTTTTATAAGTGTGATTAGAAGAAACAATGATTTGAAGGGGCCAACAACAATGATTGGAAGGGTCGATTTTGCTGAGTAAAGGCATAATTTCACCCATGAGAGGGCTGATTTTGTGTTGAAGTTTTACCACAATATTCAATTATTGAAAGCTATAATTTCTAATTAAAGAGGATATTTGATTTGTGGATGGATCACGAAGTGTGACTCGAAATGTTGATGCAAAAATCTTCAAACACAATCAAATCCAAAAGCAATTCAGATTTATGATTTGTGGAGGTCATGACTAGTCATTGTTGGCCACGATTGTGAGTGAAGGCTTTGGAATTTGTCTGAAGGCATGATTTGGTTGGTGCAATTATGTGTCTAGTGGTTGCGAATTTGAAGGCATCTCAATCACATTGGAGGAATTTAAATAAAACTTTATATTTTATAAATTTTTCCCCTAAATATTTACTTAGGGCTTTTAATTGTTGTGCAGCCAAAGTGGAGGTGGGCTCATTTGGAAAGCAGACTTGCTAAAAATAGTTATCCCACATTGGTAGCATGGGGTATTTTTTTTCTATTTAAATAGCTTTGCACTACCTTTGGTTATTGTGAGCAAGTCTCACATGTTGTGAATAGGCTATCTTACACATAGTGTTGTGGTGACTTGTGCATGATGTGATAGCTCTTGGTGCGTTCATTTGGCTCTCTTTTTTTGAGATTTAGGTATATATTCAGTCTTTTTTTTTAATTCTTAAGTGATATTTTTTGGATGTTGGAAAAATAAATCTCAAGGGGTTGCACTGGTTTTTTTTTTTTTTTTGAGATTTTAGTTGTATCAATTCGGTGTATTTTGCTTGCTTTTGGTGCAAATTTCTGTCATGGCTACTCCTGATTTAGTTGAACTTTTAACTCTCAATAATTATCATACCTAGAAGATCAAAATGTGTAGGTTTCCCCAATCTAAGGGTTTGTGGTCCACATTGAATGATACACAACCCACTTTTACTAGGGAGTATGAATCATTTTCTCACAAAAACAAGTGTGATGAAGCTATGGGTATGATATCTTTACATGTTTCTAACTGTCTTCTTTTCCATATTGAGGAGTGTAATACATCCAAGGAGGTATGGGATGAGTTACAAAACCTGCTTGGTCAGGTCAATGAGTTATGTGCTTTGCAACTAGGGGAAAAATTAACCTCTCCTTCCCTTGATGCATTTCCTTCCATTGACAATTTCTTAGTCAAGTTCAAATATATGAGGTCACAATTGGTGGGATGTGGGAAGGGTAAAACTGATAAGGAATTCATTTTTTTGATTTTGTCTAAGCTGAGAGGTCCATTTTTAGTTTTTTGTTCTACCTTCTACTCCACCATGGATGCATTGGGAAATGCATTTAAAATTCCTTCTTTTGAGACATTCTATGACTGATTGACAAGGGAGCAAGCCAAACTTTCCTAGTTAGAGGGGGTCTCTATGAATCATGCATTAGTTGCAAAAGTGTATCAGAGCAAAGGGAAGAAGAAACCTAAGGCTAAGATAGAGTCTAATGAGTCCTCCACCTCTTCCAAAGAGGATAAACCTAAGAAGGATAAGTTCATTTGTGTGTATTGTAAGAAGAAAGGTCATGATGAACACCATTCTTATATGAAGAAGATTGACGAGCTTTCACATCTTCTTTAGAAGAAAAATATTCCACTACCCTCATCTGTAACTCCTTCAATAGCCTCTCCATTTGCATCACCTTCACCTTCATCCAAACCTACACATTCAGGGAATGCAAGATTTGCACTTGGTAAAGGACATGCATTGGTAACTTCTATAGTCTATTCTAGTCTTGATAGATGATTTTTGGATTCAAGAGCATCTCATCACATGGGTTTTACTCCCTATCCTTTTTGGGTCTTCATCCTACTGATACTTCTAAATTTTGTTGGGAGATAGTAAATTTTTGGATATTGTGGGGATAGGAAATGTTGATATTGGTGATGGTTGTTTTACAGATGTACTGTGTATTCCTAATCTGCACAAAAATATACTTTCCATCTATCAAATTACTCTTGGTGAGGTACCTAAGACTATAGTGTTCACTACAGTTTCTATTTTTATTAGAGAGGCTGATACTGGCAAAGTCAATCCTATTGGTGATGCTAATCATGAGTCTCATCTCTATGCCTTTTCTCATTTTGTTTATGATGATGATATTGAGCCTCACACCCCTCTTCCTAGTGTTTATAGCAATTCCTCAGGAGAGATTGGTCATTTGAGCTTTAGAGTTCTTTAGACCTATGTTGATTCATCTCCTATTGCTTTAAAGGTTGGTTCTTCAACATAATAGGATGTTTTTGATCCTTTAGATCATTCTTTATGGAATAGTCACTTGATAGGTCTCACAGAGTTGTTTTGTGAATCTCACATTTATGATTTGGATGATGCATTTGAGGGTATATCCCTTTTTTTATGACAATATCTACACTATTGTCACACCATTTATGTCTTTGGAGATTTTTGCTTCAGAGTTTCCACATGGTCTTGTTGATCCACCTTCTTCAGTTGAGCTTGCACTTGATCATGATGTGACATTTGGTTATGTGGAGGCACTGAGATAGTTTTTAGAGGTATCTTTCATGTTGATTCTTCCTCTCCCTTCTCTTGTTTCAGAGTTGGAGTTTCTCTTGCAACATTAGTGGTAGTTTCTCCCTAAAGGGAGGCATGTTGTTTGTAGACATGAGATATTATTGATACTTTCAGGATTAGTACAAGAGTTTCTTCATCATGGGGGGGATGGTCAACATTTCTACTCTTTTCTATGGGGGGCTACATAGTCTCTCTCCTTTTGTATTATGCTAAGATCAGTGATAGGAGTTTTCCTTGGGGGTATTGTGAAGTTCTCCTCCTTTCACTTTTTTAGCTTTTTTTCTCTCTTTTGGAGAGGAGTTTTCTCCCATAGGGTCTTTCTCCTTTTCTCAGGTTGTGAGAGATTGCATTGCAGTTGTGCATGGGTACCTAACATGGCCTTGTAGCCTGGACCCATCTTGCATTTCATCTTGCATAATAATCTCCCTAAGTTTGCACTTAAGGGGGGGTGTTAGTGTTAAGTTTAACTTAGGGAACTAATTACTTGGCTTTTTTTTTCCCCGTATCAGATAGTTTTTCACCCAATTCTTTTTTCATGCCTTTAAAAGGCCTTTCTAGTATATATTATTGCATTTCATTTTTTGACTATCATTCTTGATATTTGGTTGAATAACTATGTGCTTCTCTCTTGTTTATGTGAGGGTGGTTTTTTGTTGTAGGTTGAGGATCCTAAGAAGGAGTTGTCATCTCCTACACAAAGTGTGTCACACTTTCAACCAACAAAATGGTTTCTATCGAACCTTTTTAAGTCAGAAAGGATTCAACCAAGAATTTTTAGCTAAAATTAGGTGGAAATGACATGATACTAATGTGGTAGCAGGTTATCCATCAAAAAGGTTTCAACCGATTTTTTTTTGACCAAATATAAACTATGCAAGTATTAAAATTTAGAAAGGGGGCCCATGTATTTTCTATGGACCTAGGTGTTTTGGTGAATCTTTTTGTGGGCAAGAGTTTTTTGACCAAGGAACTATTGCAGGTAGGTTTTTACTTAATTTTTATTCTATTTATGTATTAGTTTTGATTTTACCTCTTTTATGCACTACTAAATAGTAAATTTTGTAACCTATTATATATTTACTGCTAAATAGTTTAATTTTGTAACCCTAAATTACAAATATAATTTGGAGCAAAGATTCAAAGACAAAATACATAAGTATGTAGGTGGCCTATATGAAGATGATGTAAATGTGATTCTTTTTCCCTTTAAAAAATATAGTGTGCACCAATGATTTTCTCTTTTCTTTACATATGAATTAATGGAACAGTGAATATTAAATACCAAGACATAGCAACATGCCACAAAAATGGGTGTGAAGTTGTCTCATAAGGACTGCCATGTGTTTATTCTTTCCAATATTGCTTCATTTGTATGTTTTCAATCTAACCAAAATCATAACACTTATCTTACGAGGCTACTTGAAAAATTTAAACACTTCTTATTTCCATCACAAGAATCCTTTATCTCTAAATTTCCTCTACTATTTTATCAAACAAACATAAATAAGCAATGAATAAGAATCCAATAAAGACCCACAATGGGATAGTTAGTAAAGTTTCAACTATATCACACATACATTAAAAAAATTCCACTAACATAGTGAGGTTATTAATTTCAAACAAGGTTGTAAAAGTAAGAGTTTAACTTGAGAATTATTCCTGATACAACACATATTGTAGACACTACCATTAAGTCTCTAAGAAATATTTTCACCATTCAAACATAAAATTCAGCTCACAAAAAATCACTAGAAGATGCCAAAGCTTTGAAACCATATAAATTCCTTTGAACACATTACAAGTTTAAAAAATGAATCCCAAAACAATAGAGTCTAAATATAGCATATTTCTTGTTCGTACCTTGGAATCTTGTGTAATCTCTCAAAACAACCTTTGAAAAGGAAGCTTTTTGATCAAAATCTCAATGCTCTTCTGGTACTTACAATTTTCACTAAAGCACAACAAAAATGAAATATATTATTAACTGTGTAATTGTAGACATGTGATCTTCACAATCCATAATATTATTGTGCATAATGTCTCATTTTGAAGAAAAAACTTACATAGTCAAAACTAGAAAGTATGCATAATAACTTCATAACACTCAATAGTCCAAACAAAAAACCTTAAATTGTAAGATTAAATTTATATTTAAGTTTACTAGATTTCCAATGCTTCAAGATATCTCTTCGTGAAAAAATAAATAGGGATGTAAAACTAGATATTACAATAATATCATATATATAAAAAAAAACCATAGATAAAGCCTTAAAAGCAATGTCTTCAATTAACAAATAACAACAAAATAGTTTTTGAATGAAATAAAAAACAAAACAAAAAAAACTAGTTGCATACAACTTAAACCATGTCAAGTGACTAACCTCATGATTTTGTACACATTGCATGTTGTGTTGTCACCCATAGTGATGAGTAAAAATGGAAAGAATGTCTAGGAAAATTTTATAAAAATGAAATGAACCAAAACCAATCTCCCTACAGTGGTTGCATCAATCTATTCAAAGTAAAAAAAAGTAAATCTTAAAATATCGGGGTTTTAGAGCTAGTAGATTCTTGAGCTCAAGACAATATTTTTCCAACCTTTTAAATGAAAAAATAGTCGCCATTCAATTTTTTTTTAGGAATGAGGTGAGGGATGTTTCACTTGCCTGGAGTGATCTAAAAAATCCAATGGCTAAAAAATGATTGTATATCGGTGTAAAAATATCATATACCAATATAAAGAGACTTGGTATGAGACTAGTTTCCAAGAAAAACTTCACATGTAATATAGCCTATCGACTAATATTTTTATGAAATATAAATGTTTATTTTAACATAAAAAATATTAACATAATTGATTCATAGATACAATCTGGTAAAATAATTCCTAATAAAATATTATACTTATCAAAGATAAGCACTAATAAGAAGATAGAAGCTTTATACAATATCAAATTTTTAGAATTATTAAATGAGATGAATTCAAATAATATATTAAATTGAAATTTTTATTAAAAAATTAGATTTTTTTAAAATTAATTCTTTTAAGATTTATTTTGATTGGAGAAAGAATCGTTTAATTGCTACCATTTTATCACATATATTTTTTAATATTTGTCACATAATAATTTTGATATTAATATTGAGTTTTTATTTATAATGTTCATTTACTATCTATTTATTATATACAATTTATTCATTCTATTATTAAGACAAATTTTCCATCTTTATAATAATTATTAGAAACACACACAAATTCCTTTTATTGTTTTACCATGGGGTCATGACCCTCCTTAAAAGTCTTTTATTTGATTTAGTGTTAGATACTTTTTGAGATTGATAATACATGTCAAGATTTGAGATCTACAATTTAATTAGTTACTTTGTAGATTGAACCCTGTTAAAAATATAAACTATATCTTAATCACACCCAACATAACTATTATGCAAATTTGCGTCTCATGCAAGAGACACACCTCTCCAAGCACAATACTTAATTAAAAATCTTTGAATCTATGAATTTGATATATAGAGAAATCAAATTATGCTTTCCAATTTATCAATTGGTATCAAAGCAATGTGAGATCAATGTGCCTATGTAGAATTCAAGGCAATAAATTTCTATGCAAATTTATTGGAGGAGAAATTAATCCCATGTTCAAAAATAAATGTAAAGAAGATAAAAGTAGGGCACCAAATATTTGATATATAAATTTTGTTGGGAATATGGAATAAAAAATCAATTCATTGCACATGATGATGGGATTTAATGTATGATTGTTTAATGAATGTGTTGGTTGTTGAGAGAATACATAAATATTTGCAACTATGTGTTTGTTTATTGATATGAAGACAAGCACAAATTACTAGAGTAGAAATTAAAATTACAAATTTCAATAAAGGTCACAACTAATGACATCTTCAAGGGAGAAATTCAATACTTATAATTTGATCACTTATATGTGTTGGTGAAGGATGCAATAAAGTGAATGCATATGGTAGTTACAATTAGTTTGAGGAAGACTTGGTTTGCCTAAGTAATTTTTTTTTACTTGAATAAGTGCATATAGAAGATCTAAATTTCATAACCAAAATAATGAAGAATATAGGTGTGGAGAAAAGCATCTAGGCATTGAACCTAGAAAGGACTAGCTATATTGTTCTGCTAGTTTTGAGGTTCCAAATTAAAGGAAAACTAATTCAAGTTAGTTTCTCTTGAATTGGTAGTTATTTATGTTAGTAGATCTATCTTCATCTACTTGTGGCATTCAAATCAATGCATGAATCTTCAAATTTGGGATTGGAATGCAAAAAAGAAGAAGTTGAGATAGTTTGATATATGATGGTTTTTGGAATGAATTGTAGTGCATTATTTGGGTGTTTCTCTCACAACCATAGTTGCTAAAATAATGGTAAATCATAATTTTTGTAAGATAGAAGCCATCATAAAGAGGAGATCATAGTGCCAAGTAAAAGATTGCCTAGCAAGAAGGTAGCCATTTATATGAGCTCATAGCTAATAAATTAGAATTTGTCATTGTCAAAAGGAGTCACTAAGAAGGTGTTAATCTGAAAGAAGAGATCACAATAGTTCTAAAATGCAATGGAACTTTAACAAAAGATACAAAAAATCACTGATAAGGATCACATATTTTGAAGAGGTTGAAGATTGAAAGAAAGTTGTCAATATTGGAATAAAATTACATTTGGTAAATGACAAGTGAGAAGAGGTTCTAGATTTAGAAGAAATATTGGTTGCATCTATGATTGACACTTTATTAAAGAAGAAAGGTGATTGCGAATTTTTCTAAAGATTTTCCAACATTTGATCAAGTATGTAATATTTGTTAAATCTTGTTTGAAGACATACACAATTAATGGTAGATCATTTCAAATATTGAAATAGTAAAGCACATGAAGTTGCCATAAATTATTTTAAATCCATTTTTTTTTCATTATCTATTTGTACTTGAATTCTATCCATGTAGTGGTGCGTTATTTGGTTGGAGAATTCATATATGAGAGATTTGAAGCTTGAGCACTCATATATGTAGAATAAGTACCATTGATAAAAAAAATCATTGTTGAATCCTTGTAATATTGGTCCCAAAAATCATTATTGAAACTAAAAATTTGTATTGTTTTTGAAAAAGAGAAAAAATAGGTTTTGAATGGACCTGAAACCATTTACAATAGGTTTTGAATGGACTTGAAACCATCAGGTTTTGAAGGGACCCGGAACCTAGTCAAGGATGGTCAAGCTGCCAGAAGATAAGTCAAAAAAGCCTCGCAACAAAAGAAAAACCAGTAGCCAAACCCAGCTACCCAACAAAGTACCTAGATATTACATAGATCTAGAACCCATTGGTTTTGATGGGACCAATAACCCAAGACAACCAGGTTTTGGCAGGGACCAAAAACCCAAGAGAGAAACCTGCAACAACCAGGACATAGTAAACCAGTCACTCAAGTAAATTAATCTCTCCAAACCACTGGTAGAAACAACTAAGACATAGGTCTGCAGAAGCAGAGCCCCAAAAGCATACAAAACCTTTCCCATCAACATACCCTCTCCCCCTCTATAGGAGAGGTCATTCCAAGAATGTGAGGCTCCAAACGTGTTCCATAAAAACCAATTGCTCTCTCCACCTCTATAGGAGACAAAACCAAGCTCGTCCAAACCATCACAGTCAAAGCACTCCTGCATAACACCATTCCACCTCAATAGAAATGGGAACCCCCTCAATGGGAAAAGCCGGAAGAGACCTTCAACCATAAAATACACCTCAACCTAGGAGGGAGAGGACTCCACCTCCAAAGGGTAGAAGACCTAGTATTCAAAGAGAAAGAAGGGACTAGAATAAGGAGGAGAACCAAAGCAAGCAACAACAATAGTAACAACTGGGTTTTCAAAATTATCTCTAAAAGCCACCTAGCCCTCAAAACCTTTAGCATAGAACAAAGCTGATACAACACTAGCTCCAACCCCATAGGGAGGTCCAACCAAAACACTAGCTCCCATACACCAACAAAGAGCAAAAAGGTACACGGGGGCCTCACCATGAGTAAGGGATTAGGAAAGACACCTGCTCTCATCCTGAAAAAATCCTATTGACGCTAGTGTAGGTCCACACAAAACCCAACAAAGCATAGGGAAGAAAATGCCTAGATTTGAGTGATGCTACCACTCCACCAAATGGGGTAAAAATTTGTATTGTTGATCACAAAGATCATTGTTGAATCTAAAAATTTTTAGTATTAATTGTAGAGATCACTATTGACTAGTTGTAGTGTTGATCACAAAGATCATTGCTAAATTTGTGAAGGATTTGATCGTATAGATCATTGTTGAAATTGATCATAGAGATCGTTGAAGGTTTTGGTTGCAAACATCATTGTTGGAATCGATTGTAGAAATCGTTGCTAAATGTATGAAGGTTTTGGTCACAAAGATCATTGGGAATGCTTCACTTCCCTTATTAATATAACTATGAAGAATGTCTTTATACTTTCAAGAAGGCATTGGTGTTAAATATTCTTCATTTGTACATGGGTAGCTAATAAATCTAGTTGTTATAAGTGGCCCACACCATCTAGTTAAGTTGTATGATAAAATAAAGTTTATGGAGGGGTGTTAAAAATATCAACTATATTTTAATCACATTGAACATAACTGTTATCTAAAGTTGTGTCTCATGCGAGAGACACATCTCTCGAAGCATGAGACCTAATTATAAATATTTGGATCTATGAATTTTATATATAGAGAAATCAATGCATGCTCTCCAATTTTAACAAACCCTTCATGAGGTATGTTAGAAAATTGGTTCTATTCTATATATCATACTGGTGACATTAAATTTAAAAGGTTACAAAACATGAACAAAGGGAAAGGGTTAAGAGTAAAATATTTTTGCAAATTTCATAGATTTTTTTAGTTATGTGTTTTCTAAATCTTAAATAGTTTAAATTGGAATCTCCATATAATTTATTAAATATAATGCAACAAATAAAAATAAATAAAAAAAATACAAATAAATACAAATAAAAAAAAAAAAAAAAAAAAACCACAACGTTTTTACAATTAACATCATTTTAGTGTAAATTTTTTTAATATAATGTGATAAAGCAATAAACTTCAAATTTATACCAAGTTACAAATAATGTCTTGGATGATACAAGTTATGATCATTAAATTCAGAAGAACACACACTCTGATACTTCTGAATAAGAATTTGAGGCCCTCCACGTTGTATGAAAATAAGATAGTTTGACCTCATTTTGTGGTAACCGGACTAATGATTCCTTGCCTTTTGGAGGGTAACTTAACAACTATGACACCACTAAGTGCACCGACCGCAACAAGAAGTGCCTGGTATAACTTCTGTATATTGCCTTCTTCCGATGGATATAAACAATGCACTACATTTTGATCTGTGAGGGCCATCACACAAAACACCAAAACAGCCACAGCTGCATGAACCAAATCCTTAGGTTTAATCTTATACTCAGACTCATTGGAAGGTTTAACTTCACTGCCAGTGGCTAACCCATTAATGGTGGCAATCCCATAATGCACCTTGCCTGTGGAACTATCTTTGAAGGTGTCTACCAGTGAAAAGAAGAAGCATGCTATTCCAAGAGTAACCAAAACCACCCCTACTAAATACTTATCTGATGTTTGGCATTCTTTATTGCTGGAGAGAAAATTACAAAGAGCCTGAAACACAAACAAAATCCCAGTGGGCAATATCTTTGCAATATTTGATGCCGAAGACAATGTACAATTGACCACACTTGAAGTTGTCGTTGTTGTCTTTGCTGAAGAAATGGGAAGTAGGCTTTCTTCATTAGCCTTGACATTGCTGCCGGATTTTTTCATGTTGCTTAGATTTCTTGTTAGCTGGATTCTTTCTCAGAACTTCAATCCGAGAGATTGCAAATAATTCATTGACCGAAGTCTTACAACCAATTATTTATATATCTAAGACATTGGATGACAGACAGAAGTTTACATTAACATGTTTTTCTCCTTTGATGGACCGCTGTACATTACTCTCGTGAATGTGAACACATTTTCTTTCCATACACCTGATTTGACTATAAGCTAACGAAATTGCCAACTAATTTATCCGGCCTTTTCTAAAGAAGGGGTGGCTGTTGGGTCTACATGATTCCTCTCTTTGGTTGCTCGTGATTGCTAAATAAAATCTATTAGTATTTTCTTATCTGTACGATCTTGGTGTTTAATTTTTAATCCAACTTGGTGTCTTATAGTTGGGAACATATTCAATCCATGTTCACTGTCCATATGTTCACGGTACAACACGCTATGAAGGGTGGTTGAAAAATTAGCAATAAGTTGTAAATTGTCACTTTAACAGTCGTTGTATAAGGCGAGCTTTAACGGTAAACGCGTTAGTGAGAAATTACTTGTGGTGATGAAGGTAGCATGGTTATCACGCATGACTGGCTTCTGCTACTTCCAGAGGTGTACAGAAAATAGGTACGCTTCTAACTGAAAACTTTTCCATGAATACATTGCTGTTAAGGTAACCAGCAAAGAGTCAATTATTAAAGTTGTCCATCTGCAATCCCATGTGAATCTTCCCCTAACGACTGGTTAACACAAAATAGCACAGATGAGAATCAGAAAAGCTGTAAGAGTATTTCTACAAGGAATCCATGATTAGGACAAGTGTGGGTAGTAGTGGCGGTTATAAAAAGTAGCGCGACAGTATGTTTGACTAGGATAAGCCCGAGGCCACATGTCGTTCCCAGATGTACCATGTGATGCATATCAAATCCACTTGAGGGGAAGTTTCACATCGTCTATGCATTTAAGAGTCTTGTCTCTAAGAATTAATAATTCCCTGATCCAGAGGACTGAATTCTCACGTCTAAAAGGTATTAGTTTTTTTGTTTCTCGATTCGATTGTGTTCTAATTTTTTTCATCAACGTTTCGGATCACACTCCGTGATCCTTTTTCAGCTCTCCATCCTGATGATGGATCACGGAGTGTGATCCGAAACGTTGATGAAAAAAATTAGAACACAATCGAATCCAAAAACAAAAAAACTAATTTCATATGGATTGTGGAAATCTTATTGCATTGACGTCTAAAAGGTCTCAAGTGCCAATTTTGAGTCTCTGACGAACCCATGTGAGCGATTACATTCTGACTAACCGAACGCCTCACATCCAGTAAAACATGTTGTCAAGGATGGACACCCTTCTATTCTCTTTGAAAGAAGAGTTGGACAGCCTTTTTATTCACTTTGTAATTCTTTTACCCTTTTTTTTAATATTTAAAAAGTTGGAGGTAGCCTTTTTGTTCTCTTTGTACTCTTTGTTTTTTTTTTTGGGGGGGATGAATCCACTCCACGACAAGACTGCTACAATTTTTCCAGTGTAAACATGTGATGGGCTTAGAAATCTGTGTTGAGTATCCCATGAGTTGAACTGAAAGGCAATATACATGACTCAATGTGTCCTGACGAACCAGGCACATTAGACTAACTACGTGCACAGACTTTTATACGTTTTCTTCACTCAAAGGATTTGATTTTGGATTTTTTGAGTGATAAGATTTAAAATTCCTTAGCACTAAAATATTAAAAAAAAGGTCATGATGTGTTCTTTTTCCTACAAGTGACTTGAGACATTGAGTCAAGAACAGGTCAAATTTTCTTGGGAACGATCGAAATAATAGTTGATTAATCATGAAAACGTACTGCAGTACAATTTATGGTGGTTATGTATATCCTCCATGCCTACTCAGTGCAGAAAACCAAAGTGACAAGGCATGGCCACAGCAGATGTAGAGACGCACATTATATTATCTGACTATCCTGTAAACGTCATAGCGTCCTATAAAAGATCGACTCAAGAATATATAGTAGCATTTAGCATATTATATGTCTGATTTCATCTTAGCACTAAATTAGGATTTTCGAGAGTCCCTCGAAAATTGGAGAGTTTGAATTATTCTTTATAAATCAAATTTATAGATTCGAAGATTTTTAAATAAGTCTCATGCTTGGAGAGATGTGTCTCTTGCATAAGATACAACCTTACATAACAGTTATATTAGGTGTGTTAAATATACTATATATTATTAATACCCCCTATAAACTTTATTTTATCATACAACTTAACTAGATGATGGGGGCCACCTATAACAAATAGGTTTATTAGCTACCCATGTACAGATAAAGAATATTTAATACCATTTCCTTGAAAGTATAAAGAAATTCTTCATAATTACATAATAAAGGAGGTGAAGCATTCCTAACGATCTTTATGATAAAAAAAACTTTCAAAACTTTAGCAATGATCTCTATGCTCAATACTACAACTATTTAACAATGATCTTTGCAATCAATACTAAAACTTTTTAGGGCTAACAGTGATCTATGCAATCAATACTAAAACTTTTTAGGGCTAACAGTGATCTTTGCAATCAACACTAAAACTTTTTAGGGCTAACAGTGATCTTTGCAATCAATACTAAAACTTTTTAGGGCTAACAGTGATCTTTGCAATCAATGTTAAAACCATTCGAGTAGGATCTTTATGATCAACAATACAAATTTTAGGTTCAACAATGATCTTTGTAATGAATGTTACAACCATTCAAGAATGATCTTTGTGATCAATAGTATACATTTTTAAGTTCAACAATGATCTTTAGGATCAATATTACAACCATTTAGCAATGATCTTTGTGATCAATGGTACTTATTCTGCATGTATGAGTGCTCCAACTTTGAATCTCACATATATGAATGCTCCAACTTCAAATCTCGCACCACTACATGGATATAATTCAAGTAGTTTTCATAGTAGTAAAAAAATCATAGATTAAATTACATGGTTTCTAGGATGATATCTGACCTTGTATGATTTCTATTTTGTTTGATATGAGAATATTTATGTTTGTACAACATTTTGAACATAGTTGTGACCTTTTTTCCAATTACATACACTGATCCAACCACAATCTATATGTATAATATCTTGTAGAGGTTATTTCTTCCATTTTTTGTTCGAACACAATTTATCATGATGTTTCTTTAATCCATAGATACTACATGGATGAATATCCCAACAAAATTTTTCTTTATGTCCATGCCTATGACAATGAGAACATTGTATGCATTATATTTCTTGAGATAATTTGTAAATTGGATGGTTTGGTGCTTAGTTCTTCTGCAAGCTTAGTTCATTTGTTTCATCTTATATCAATATTGGTTCATGTGTTGCATTTTATAAAATCATTTTTATTTCCTCTAGCATATCCAAGGCCATCATTTTTTGGCCTTACTATTGGCTCAATGGGCTCTATAATTCCTTGCCCACATTTTTCCAAACCTGTTCCTTTGTATCCCATTCTTTCTATTATCTTAATTTCAACATTCTTTGGAGAACATTCTTTTTCATTATCTTTAGAACTAGTAAGAGTTGAAGATTCAAAAATATTGTTGTCTTCCTTATATGTTTTATCAAAAAAGGATTTAATTAGATCACATTTATCAAAAGATTCATTTAATAAATAGTACAAACCATTTGTATCACATGACACATTACACAATTTAGGTTTAAACTTTAGACACTGATTTTCCTTTATGTAAGCTTCAAGTAATTGATTAAAAAAAATGTTTTCTTGTCTCAATTTCGATGTATCTTCCTTTTGTGTTCTATTTTCCTCTTCTAATTCTTCATATTTCTTTCTAAAATTTTCAAGCTCTTCTTCCAAAAACTTATTTTTCATGTTACGTTTTTGTTTTCTCTCATTTCTCTTCTACCAATCTTTCCCATTGGAATATAATTTTCTATAATATAGTTAAAAATTAACCAAAAAAAAATTACTTATGTAATACTTGATGGTGATTGATTTTGGCAGATTTTTCAACTTCAATCCTCCATTGTTTGAAATGGTCTACCAATTACTTTGTACCTTTTCAAACATAAACTTCAAAAAATATTATAGACTTCATCAAATGTTATGAAAAGTTGTAGGAAAATTTATTTTCACCTTTCTTTTAAAGTTACAATCTCTTCCCACTTGTCTTTTATCACAATTTATTAAACCCCACTTATAATAGTTTCAAAATTTATATCTAAACATATGCATCCTCTTTTAAATGCATACCATTGACCCCTTACAATAAGATAACTCCAATTTCATTCCAAAACACATTATTTTTCCTCATATTCAATAAAATTCTTGTAGAAATAATATGATTTTCTCACCCCACAATAAATGTAGAGGGAGTGTGTTGATGGTAATGGTAGGAGTCAAAAATTCCACACAACCTTAAACTCATTTATAAATACTTTTCAATGTTCTTTCAATATTTGTTTGAAGAATACAAAATTGCATTGAGAGAATCTATACGTTTAGCACCAAATATATCCCCTCACAAAAATTGTGATAGAATGATAAATCTTGATTCCTTTCTTGGTGGATGGATTTTGGATCAATGAAATCCTTCAAATAGTGACTAAAATATTGATTCAATCTCTAAAGTTTATGCAATGACCTGGGTTTATAAGAAATTGGTTTCCCAACTAGCAAATCCTTTAATAGAAAATGGCTTAATATTTTGACTATAAAAAATTCAAAATTTATGTCATATTTTGTAATTCAATAGCTTAAAATAATGTATAGTATTATTCCTTTAGATTGTAACTTCTTTGTGCAATAGTTTCTAATTGTCTTTGACTTGTGAGCTTTAATCAACATCACAATTTTCAATAGCTTTTCCTTACAATTTACTATGCTCTCTATCTTTGGATTCTTTCCTACACTTTGGGAGATGAAATTATTTTTTTGGTTATTTTAACATATTTGAAGGCTAAGATCCCTTCCTTTCAAATAACAACTTCAATGAAAGTAGCAATATCCTTCATCCTATTAGCTCTTGGTGATCACAATTGATTCTGAAACTTCCTTAGGTAGCTTCTACAAATTAGTGACTAATTTTACTTGTGGTAGCCTTGTCTTTTTACATTATTTTACTTCTACATTCTCCTTCTTCCTAGAATTTTACTACATTGATATTCTTATCTCTCTCAACCACTTGTGATTGAGATACTACAATCTCTTCTTGATTGTCTAATTTTCATGTAATTTCTATATAACTATCTTCTCAATCTTTCTCTCTTAGCCTACCTTGATAATTGACTCAAATACCAATTGTTAAAATTGGAGTTCTTGAATTATTCTCTATATATCAAATTAATAGATCCAAATATCTTTAAATAGGTCTCATTCTTGGAGAGATTCTTCTTTTGCATGAGACATAAATTTACATAATTGTTATGTTTGTTGTGTTAAAATATATAGCTAAAATATTTTTAACACTTTCCATCAACTTAGATGCACACACACACACACACATAATTTTTTATATTTGGTCTATTTATATAGGATTTTTTGACATTGTGTGGTTGGAAGGTGGGATCTTGTGTAAAAAAAATATTGTGACAATGCAGGGTTGGAATGTTAGACTTTGTGTTTGAGTTTTTTAAAATTTGATCTTTCATATAAGTAACTTTGATGGAGATTTTTTTTTGAGGAAATAGCTGATGACTTATGGAGATAGCTCCCATTGAATAACAAAATGGGTTCCAATTACATTGTATAAGCCTTTCTCCATGAGAGGAGAGATGAAGCACTGATTCATATACAATAACAAACCACACTTGAGGCTTGGTGTGAAAAGGTCATCATAAAGATCTATATTTAAAGTGATGGCTCATGATCCACTGATTCCCACTATCTATCATAGTTTCTCATACCTTCCATAATCAACATATGAAAGTCCACCCACCTTATACACACATTTTATTTAATCTCTCTTTGAGTACTGTCAATGGCTTGATGGTGAAATCCTCTAATTTTTCTAGATTTGTCCATGTCTTCCCTAACCAACCTTGAAGAAACCAATTACTAATGCTTCTTTCCTTGATGTTGTTTATACAAATATATGAATATCCCTCTATGTCAATGTGTTGGTATCCCTTTTCCAAATAGATGGTAAGCCCAACGTCAATGGTAGAAAATTCAACCTCATTATTTGTACCATCATTCAATTTCTTCAATAGGGCCCGTACCAACTCTCCTCAATGATTCATGATGATACACAAAGCTCTCGACTTACTCAGGTTACCCCAAGAAGCTCCATCATAGGCGAGCTTTAGACATCCACTTGAGGGAAACTCCCATTTGGCCCCAATCCACTTTTCCTTAACTTAGGGACCCAAGTTGGTGAAATTATTTGGTATCCTTAGACCTTTCCAATTCCTTGTGATTTGATCATCCCAATTGGAAATGTGTTCTTCATATGGAGATGTGTATAGGAATTTAGAACTTCTGATATGCCTCCTATGATTCTCATGTTCTATTTTAAGTTTCATTCAGAGTCCTAGAATATGTGTTTATTCCTCTCACACCATAGACACTAGATTAGGATAGTCAGGCCAACAACTCAAATGTCTCCCAAAAATTATGATCCTTCAGCATTGGAAAAATTCACATGTGATCATAGGGTATGTGCAGGATCATGGTATGCCAAACAGCCCCTTAAGTGGCAATGAAAATTCAGAAAAATCAGAGTTAGGCAACTTGACGTAAAAATTTGAATAAGTTATCTATATTATTTCAAAAACATGTAAGAATAGAATCTGTGGGAAATTGAATGTAGTTTCTAAACTACTAGGTTTATTTTTAGAAAACAAAATCTATTTTGG